>NPFG01000297.1:0-49446 GCA_002288965.1 Xylaria sp. MSU_SB201401
CGACCCACTAACCTAAGCACTAAACAATCCACTATTTCAGGTGGCTGTAGATCCCACCAACTAGGGCCTAGCCAGGTCAATCTCTTCTGTATTTAGCTAGTAACTACAGTGTAGACTTAGTGCTATTAGCACTAAATCTACTGTCCCTCTGGCTATATAGCTACTGGAATTTCCTTTTGTTTAGCTACCTAATAATCAAGCAACTCAATCCCTTGACTGCCACTGCTACCCCTTGCCCTATAGCGACCTACCCGCTATAGTCTTTGCTTCTAGTACTGTTGAGATCCGTTACCTTCCGCTGTAGCTAGTCTGTGCCCCCTGTAGGACCTTCTGTAGCCCCGCTACCGTATGCCCTACAGTGCACTACCTTTTTACAAAAGGGTTTTTAATAGATTATCTAATAGTATAGGCCCTAATTAAGCTGGGAATAACCTAATTAGCTATATATTATTTATATGGGCCTAACTGCTAAAAAAAGCGCTATTTAGCAGCGTTATTTATAAAAAAAAGCTTTATTAATAATTATATTGGCTATAAGTGAAGTGGGTATATAATTGGTAGTATTGCTAGGTTTGGCGGTTGTGCTAAGGGGTGTGTTGCGCTAAGGGGTTATGGATGGCACCACTTTGTTTAATATATATGCGAGGCTGCTATTTCCATGCAGATCGCTTCCTCGAACCGACTCGAAGGATGATTGAAGGAGCCCTACCATTAAGCATCGAACAGAGTACTTGACTCGGCGAGCCACAAACACCAAGAGCGGCACCGACCGAGGACTTCAAGCCTACGACATTTTGCTTAATGACGAGTAATGTTACCTTAAACACCTGCAACCTCTGGCCAACCTTTCGTTTATCAGCTGTGGCTCGTCCCATCTTAGCCACAAGTGGCTGCCTGCATGCGCACGCACTATTCAAGTGCCTACTAAATACGCATATATAGAAATGAGCTTACCGAATCAGGTAGTATATCCACTGCCTCGCCCTGGCCGGCTTTTGGCAGTATGGAGGGGTCTTTGTTTGACTGCCCCGCCATTTGGCTGAGCACCCCACCATAGAGGGGTTATTGTAACTTTTTTTTTTAACACGTCCTAGCCGATACTACCCACGTCGCGAGTGAGTTGGTATCTACATGGGTGTTGTTCCTTGACGTCCTTCTCTTGAGTCACTTATCGCGCTATCAGCCGCATAGGTCCGTGTTCGGTCAATATCAAGCATATCATTTTTTCCTGACAACTCGCGCCAACGAGCTCCGTGGCCATCATCAAGTCTGCCTCTCCAACACTGTGGCTTGTTGAGATTATTCGATTGTTTTTATCGTTTATTAGATTTCTACTGAACAGGCCAATCTGATAGATAGTTGGATCAAGATGGCCGACACCACCACAGCGGCCGGTGCGCCTCACAGTACCTTCGATGTAAGTCAGCTCGTCTGCTCGTCATCCACTTGTGGGTAGCAGAGGCATCGTGTGCTCTGTCACTAAGATATCACTACGTAGACAGTCCTGGTGCTTGATTTCGGCAGCCAAACAAGTCATCTCATTCTTCGAAGACTTAGATCGCTCAATGTATATGCTGAGATGCTGCCGTGCACCATCAAACTGGCCGACTTGGACTGGAAGCCTGTTGGTATCGTTCTGAGTGGAGGTTCGTCTTGTACCGCTTCGTCCTGTCGACACAGGCAAATATCGTGACTCTATATTTCTAACCCTGTGATCAGGGCCGTCGTCCGTTTACGACGAAGGCGCTCCTGGTAAGTATCACGCGCTTCCTGCGATGTGTAGAACAAAGCTAAGGTGGTGCAGGCGTTGACCCCGCCATCTTTGACCTGGGCATTCCAATTCTGTAGGTGAACCTCCAAAGGGGTATGCCAAGGGTCGAGCTGTAATTAACGTACGTTGAAAGGGGTATATGTTATGGGTGCCAGTTGCTAGCCTGGTTAATCAACGACAAAAACGTCGCCCGGGGCGAAGCCCGAGAGTATGGTGAAACCGATATGACCATACACAAGGTTGGCAGCGCCAATGCCGACCGCCTCTTTGAAGGCTTCGACGACACTCTCCATGGTACGGTGAACCCCATCAAGTAACGATATGACATTGTTCATGAAGTATCCGAGAGCATTTTTCCTCTAACACGTGCGTAGTGTTTATGAGCCATTTCGATAAGCTTATGCACTTGCCTGAGGGTTTCGTCACAATCGCGAGCACGAAGAACACATCATATGCTGGAATTGCCCACGAATCAAAGCCTATTTTCGGTGCGCATTCTACCCTTAATTATCTTATCATTACATCGCCTCCTAATGTGCGTACCTCTTTCAGGAATCCAACTACACCCGGAGATCTCGCACACCAATCGGGGCACAGATATACTCGCCAATTTCGCTATCAAGATCTGCGGAGCCCGCCCGAATTGGGAGATGGGCAATTTCACCGAGAGGGAGATTATCAGAATTCGCAAACTTGTTGGCGAAAACGCGCAAGTTGTAAGTTAAACTGTCAACATGTTTCGTTCATGTTAGACCCCTAAATCTAACTTTGATTAAATAGATCGGTGCGGTCTCTGGAGGCGTCGATAGTACAGTGGCAGCTCGGTTGATGAAGGAAGCGATTGGTATCATCTCTCACCAGGCGAAGGTCATCTGTAACTCTGGGACCTAACACATTCTCTTCTAGGTGACCGCTTCCATGCGATCCTTGTGGATACTGGTAAATACTGAACGCACCTTGCAATTTTTATCCGTGACTGACACTTTATATGTAGGATTAATGCGCCTTAATGAATGTCAACAAGTCAAGGAGACGCTCCAAGAACATCTCGGTATCAACCTCACAATTGTTGACGGGTCAGAACTATTCTTCAGCCGCCTTGCTGGTGTCACGGAGCCTGAACGGAAGCGCAAGATTATCGGAGAAACCTGTCAGTCGCCCTTGATACGAATGCAAGCGTCTTTCAAAAAATGCTAACCTAAGTAGTCATTGATCTATTCGAGAAGGAAGCGATCCGTATCGAAGAAGAAGCAAAGGAAACCCCCCGTGCTGGAAAGGTTGAATGGTTCCTTCAGGGAACCCTTTACGCCGACTTGATTGAATCACTAAGCTTCAAAGGTCCTTCGGCCACTATCAAGTGTACGTCCCATCTGCTGCATAAACTAGGTAGCTTTTCACGACTTCATGGGAAAGACATAATCCGCCACGCACCATGTCGATTGCATCATACTGACGATTTGTTCAGCGCATCACAACGTTGGCGGTCTTCCGGCTAGAATGTAAGTCCTCTCCCTGAATGACGCTACGCGTAGATAAGGAACTGACATGAGAGTAGGATGAATGGCGTAAGTGTGATGAAGGAAGTGTATGTATGTCCTTCGGGATGACTACTGACATGGATTCAGCAAGCGCAACTCAAGTTAATCGAGCCTCTACGAGAGGTACGTTGTTCTCAGCAATAATTACCCGCTTCCCAGCATCCAACTAACCGACTTTCAGCTCTTCAAGGATGAAGTCCGTGCCTTTGGTCGCCAGCTTGGCATTCACGAGGACCTTGTCATGCGCCACCCGTTCCCAGGTCCAGGCATTGCTATCAGAATCCTCGGAGAGGTAAACCGTGAGAATGTCGAACTCGTCAGGAAAGCCGATCACATCTTCATTTCCATGATTCGAGAGGCTGGAATCTACGATCAGGTTTGTTCGCCAAGCCTCGTCGAACTGCCACCGCTGACTTATCAAATAGATGTCTCAAGCTTACGCTGCTCTCGATACCAACAGAGGTATGAATGACCGCCAGTCCTTGTCAATATCTATTCAACACAACCTACAGTCCCCCTATGCCTGAATATTGTTGCCAATCTAACATCCTCCGACAGCTGTGGGAGTAATGGGTGATAGCCGCGTATACGGCATGATCATCATATTGAGAGCCGTTACGAGCGTAGACTTTATGTCTGCTGAGCCATTCGAGTTCCCGTTCCAACTCCTGAAGAACATCTGTCGCAGAATCGTCAACGAAGTTGACGGAATCACCCGAGTGGTGTATGACTGCACCTCGAAGCCTCCTGGTAAGCCGCTGTGGCCCCTCGACTTCTTGATATCTCGGCGCCTAACTTATGATAGGAACCATTGAACTTGAATAAAGGGCCATGAATGTGAGGGACGTATGATAGACCAGATAACTAAATCAAGTTAGTATTGACGAGCGAAGAATGAGTAAGGGAGAATATCAATAAAAGTCTATAGATGCTTCAGTCGGAAGCCGGGAACACTGTGGCGGCGCGCCCACAGTTAGTATGAGTCTGCCTATGCCCAGCCTAGATCGAGAGTTCACGTGTTGACATATGTGCAATCTCTGGTACGCTTTAATGTCGTGGATATGGGCTTGTAACACATGGAACTAGAGGTAAAAGGCATAGATACTAGAGACGCGTCTTCAATGTCGCGTGGATTCTTCCAATAGATGTCATTCTCGTCAAGAGGTCTTATAGAAGTGAAATCGTTCGCAAAAGCATTAGACGAGGTCAAATGTAGATTCTTTCTTCGTAAAGATTCACTCATATTCCCTCAGATATCTAAAACCATCGCATCCAAAACTCCACGAGCAGCTAGGTAGGTACCCAGCCAAGCCGCATGATGCACCTACCGACCTCCGTAAATGCTGTCTATCCCCTTACCCAAACCCGGAAACCAATGCAAGTCCCCCATCAACACCATCGTTCATGCGGCTCCCTCCATTTCACCCCCAGAATCTCAAAGATCTTCCCCTCATCCCTACCCTCATTAACACCAGGCCCGAATAAGCCCCTGTGGTTCAACTTCATTTTCTTCTTGCGCGCAAGCAGGCGCATGCTGCGATTGAATAGATCGTTCCCGGTGAAATAGATCAGGGCAGCGCCCATCTCCGTCTCGGGTACGAGCAAGAAATCAATACGCCTCCAGATTGGGCGGTACTCCTTCTTTGGGCCCGGGAATGCGGCGAGAGGGAGCACGCAGCATCCATGCCACTTGTTCCCGCCATCATGGCGGTGCGATGCGAGAGCGGCGGTGAGGAAGCCGTCTTTCGTGAGCTTATCGACGAGTCTGTCGAGGAAAGGCACAAGATCCTGCGTCGATGTGGTGCCGGCTTTCGTCGTGATCAAGTCGATGTCGCCCGAGGTCTCCGCGCCTCGGCGATGGCTTCCACCGATGATTAGCTCGACACTTGGATCGATTGTCGCAGCAACGTCCTTGACGTGATCGCCGAGGGCCTTGACCTCTGCTCGAGGAATACGAGTTAATAAGTCGTCGTAGTGATCTACTCCGATTTTCTGGTTCTTCGAGAGATTGACATTCTCGCGAAGGTCGTCTAGCGTCTGATATCCTAACTCAGCCCATTTCTTTGCCGTTGGCACTCCCACACCATAGATGTTGCAAAACGTTTTCAACGCTTTGCGGGCCGGGTCTCTGCGGATTCTGTCTAATTTCTCAAAGTGGCCCGTTGTTACGATCTCCCCGATGTGTTTGGCTATATTTTCGCCTATGTTAGGCAGTGCTGCGGCTTCTTTTGCTGTCCTTATCTTCTTGGATTGGCGACGAAGCGTGGCTATAGCCTTTCTGTATGAGTGTACTCGCCAGGTTTCGTTGGAGAGGATATGCTCTTCTGCCATCTCTTCCAAGATTGTGATAACGTCGTCGTTGGGTCCGCTCGGTTTCCGGTCTCTGGTTCCTCCCCTCATACACATAAATTTGTCGCATCCCAAGGTTGTGCCCGTGTCATTTGCTCTTGACCTTGTGCGTCGTTTCTTTCTCTGAGGAGAGTCATTCCCTAAATCTCGGGCTTCTTGATCACTTTCATCGAGATGTGCGTGTTCCTCGGGGTCGTCTAATACAGCATCAATACACGCAGTTAACTCGTCCACAACTGGGTGCGCTTTCGCCGTGCCTTTCGAGGGTCTAGCGCCTGACTTCGAAGGTTGAATATCGTCAGGGTGCGAAGATGGCACCAAGTCACTGCTTCTCTGGGTAGAGTCTTGCGTATCTTTTGCTGTTAGCTGGGCCTTTTTCCGGGATTTAATTTGCAGGGAAGTATTGGACTCCTGGGTCGATGGCTGCGGTACTGTCAACTCTTCTGGCGGCTTATCGGTCGATTTAGGATCCCCGGGAACTTCGTATCGATGTCTTTCCACTGTAGTATTTGGATCGAAAACAGTACCCCTTTCAAGGCAATCGCTAGGGTATCGATCGTTAACAAGAACGATTGACGATGAGAAGAGATTATTATCAAGGATAGACTTTATCTGATTATACTTTAAGACCGTGTCAACAATAACATGAGTTGCTTCGGCAGCGTCTTGCGTCCAAGTCGCTCCATGTTCTTGAGCCTTGATAATCTTTAACTTCCGAGCAGGACTGACATCATCATTAGGTATATAGAAGAAACGGAACCCTCTAAATATCTGTTGTGATTCCGGGGCCATCTGGAGTGGCTTTGATCGCTTTCGTTTAGCCATGCAGACAGATGGGGATGGATCCAGATTAGATTGCGATCGAAGCACTCTTGTAGTTAAGTGAGTGCTATTCCGTGTGCGCCTCCTATTCGGCTGTCTCTCAGTTTCCGGAATGATGGAATCAGCGATAGATGTGGCACGGACTGGCGAAGAAGCTGTCGTTGCCGGAGCTGTTGCCACCTTTGTCCGGTTGTTGGCAGGTGTGACGGCTATGATCTCTAGCTCCTTATCTATAGGCTTCAGGGCAGAATCAGATGCTATCCTCCGGTGACGTGAAGGTGGTAGCCTCGTAGTGGCAAAGCGCAGTGGTTTTATTGAGTCACTGGCAGATTTATGAGGTTTGGCAGGCCTGACAGGTTTGGCGGCGGCGGCAGCACAGAAAGCTTTGCATTCTTGTCGCAGGGTCTGCTCTTGGGTACTGAGGGAGTCTAATTCCTCGTCGAGGTACGTGCACGCGTCCAGTTGCTCAAAGAAGGCCTCCTTCTCTTTGAGAGGGGGATCCATGTTGGACACCATGATTGCCAGGTTTGATGCGTGGCGCGTCTTTGTTGCTGTAGGCAAGGGAGAGTACCAGGTGTTGCGTCGGTTCTGTGAGCTGGCATGAGACTTTGAAGGGATGAGACCATCTCGGTCTCCATGGAGATCTCAACGGATCACCCTCATCTAAATTTCCGCATTGACACACAATATGTTTTCTGACTTCTGATTCAAGGTAGGTAGGTACGTGCTCAACAGGTAAGTAAGTAGGTATATATCATTGAAATGCGGCCAGCACTCACGCGACAAATGAATGGGTCCCATTGTCTCTTGGTCCTACCCGCAGGTGCCTCCCGGTAGGTACTGTACTTACCTGTGGATGGGGAATAAAGGAAGCAGTGGAACCTATCTGCACACCTGCCTGGAGCTGTTAGCACTCGGCACCCAAGTAAGGTTTGCTGCAAATCTATGTCTTAGTGGTTAGTGCGCCGGTAGGTACTGTGTAACCATCTACATTGGCCAATCAGGCGGACGAGCCGTGGCTCCTTACCTGAGCCAACAACAAACAACACTATCTAAATCAAACATCACCAACGGATGGCCAATGACTACAGGGTACGTTGAATCACAGAATCAACAGCAACTCCGTGCCTATAACGAAGAAACAATAAGTGCCTAATCGATTCAGGTTACAATTAAAGGGGTTTGTATGGCTTTCGCTGATCTGAGTAGTAAATAGGTCGCAGTGGAAATTCTATTCAGTCAATGGCTGTAGTCTAAGTGAATAGGTAAGATAGGTAGCCAAGCTCCAAAGCAGGGGGAAACGAAAAAATTTCTTGATAAAATAGAACAGCCTCTGCGATTTAGATCAAATGCACAGTCCGTTTGAGATCCCTCATGACATCCATCAAATCATCCCCGTTCAGAGATCACAACCACAACTCAGCCCTCACGCAAGCCCACACCGTCACCAGTATCACATCTTCCACTAGAGCTACGTCTTCCTTCTCAATTTTCTTCCTATCACCGTATAGGATAAGCGACTTCAGTATGAACTTACACCTAACCTCCCTCCTATCGTGCTTCATGCTCCATTCGCACGTTTCCGAGTTAAGCAAGAGCTGATTATCGGCGTACTTGAATCCCTCCGCGTCGTAGCGGAAGAGTATCGAACGCGCAAACGAGCGGCAATCTTCATCTATGATGATTCCCATGGCGATCGCCTTGTACTGGAGCTTTCTCTCACGCATGATGGCAGTCAGGAACCGGTCTAGGTCGACCAGCCTCGCCGTATCCAGTTGCGAGGCGCGCGGGTTCTTGTCGAGCCACGACTGCTCCTGGAAGCGTTTCTTCATTGCGAGGTCCTGGGCCCATGGCAGCTGCCTGAAGACGCCGAGGGCTCCCTCGATGAGAGCAGACGTCTGCTCCAAGTACATGCACCAGAGAGTCGTCCGAGGTTGACACCCTATCAAGTAACCCCGTGGATCCCAGGAGATATCTAGCATAGCCAGCACCATTGTCTGCACGTCGATTCGAGAGATGTAATATCCCACCAGATCGAACAGCCCGCACAGGAGCGCGATCCACTCTTGGCTATTTTCCATGCCGTTATCCTTCGCGTTATCACCAGGCGGGCTAGTAGGAATTGAGGTCTCCGTATTGAAGGGGCCGAATCGACTTGGCGGACCAGCACTTGTCAAAGATTTTTTTGACAGGGCCATGGAATCTATAGGAGTAATCTCAAGCGGGACATTACGAGACTAGGAATCGAAGTTTGGTGCTAAGCTCGGCACCTTTGTTTTCCTAAAGAATCGCACCGACCTGCTGAAACCGACTCCCTTGGTGACATAGTCCTGCTCACAGTCCCGAACGGCGTTTAGTGCCCGGTTCCGTGCATTATAGGCTTGACGGAGTAGCAGCCTGGGACCAACTATTGCCGTGAGAGTTATTATAGTCAATAGGACAGCAACCCATGTCCCTACAGTCCCGGCCATCTGCCATGCGTCTAGCATCTGTACAAGTGCTCGAGGGAACGGGATAAAAAAGGGCAGAAGTCTCGGAACGTAAATTTGCTACGATGTATATGAGAGCGGGAACAACGTGAAAGACGCGTGATTCTCCGGGTACCCTGCGATAAAGGCTTTTACCTACCCTGAGTATATAGGCACCTCTGCTGGGCTGTGGTGATGCAGCCGCAAGGTGCGTAGACAGGTCCATAAGACAACTACCGCTCCCATAGTCACGAGAGTGCCTAACCCCCCACATACTCAATATTCGGCCTGAGCGACGCCGACTCCATCGTCGAATTTTACGTCATTGGTCGCTGTCTTCTGCGAACTGCACGGTTCTTTTCTATTGGCCCCAGGGCCTAAGCGAGGTCATTTGCGTGGGCGATGCTGCGGACCAACTAGCGAATGGTTAATTCGAACCATTAAACACTAGTGTTTAGTAGCATGTAAGACATTTACAGCTTCGCTGGTGGCTTCTGTAGTAGGTTGAGTCGCCTGCTGGTACTCGTAGAAGAGTGGCAGTGTTGAATGTGCGGTTCAGAACTACGTAGGTCGAGAGCGAATGCGTAGACCGCATATCGTGAGTGCCTGCGTATCGTTCTAACAACGTAGGTATCTGGGTGGACAGGAGACAATGGATTGAAAATAACGATGTAGAAAGAAAGAGCTCGCTGCAGAGATACCTACCTAAGAAGTACTAGGTAGTGCTAAACCGAATTGTGGTGCCTACCGCGGTATATATATTATGAATATGTCTCTTGGCGTTATTCGCTAGTATAGGGAGGAAAGAAGATTCGTCGATACGAGGGGCATGCGGGATGTGTTTTGCTCAGATGCCAAATATCGGGGACAATGCATACGCTGCGGCTACTTACGTCCGATCAAGTCTTCAAACATTCATCCACCTGCATTAACGCACCATGTCTTACTCATAGAGATCTTCACTGGCAGAACTAAGAGCTCTTTCATCATTCCTATTGATGCTTCCGTTTATAAAAATTGCTACATAAAAGACTTCGCTCGGTAGCAGAGTCACACAAATGAGATCGTAAACGCTAGTTTGTGGCGGGTGGGTAGGTACAAGACTCTAGCTTAAGATGAGAGTCTACCAAGTATTCATCATTATCTGTATGCGAAATAAAATATGCCATGTTTAGTCCCACACACGAAATCCATTGCAAGCCTCCAGCACCGGTTTTGAGTCCCAGTATCGTACACTTATACCAAACCAATCGGGCGCTTGAATCACTGCGCATGGGGAGCCTGAGACGACTGGCTCGAAAATACCCTAGCATCTATCAACGGGATGCTATTCTTTTCGCGGGGATCAAACGTTGGGTTGCCCTCTACTGAGAACCGGCTGTGCACATCGTCGTTCTCTACTTCCGTCAAAACTTCTCTCGTTAACTCGACGTAATCATATGCGAATTCGCCAATCTCTGCATCATCGATGCCCAGGATTTCAGCTTCCTCGTCGGCACGGATCTTAAGGCCCGGGATCAAATTGATGATAAAAAGGATAATGCATGTGCCGCCGAATGAGTAAACGCCGCCGGCGACGGAGTCAGCCAACTGATACGCTAGTTGTATCCAATTCTGGTTTAACCAGCCGCCCTTGATTATCGTCACACCATCTAAGTGCGCAATATAGTCGGCGGCAAAGAAGGCGGTAAGAATGTTTCCTACGAAACCGCCGACAGCGTGAACAGCAAAGATGTCTAGCGAATCGTCGATTCTGAGTATGAACTTAAGCTTCGTAGCGTAGTTGGCGAAGCATGCTCCGAGGACTCCGAAAGGAACTGCAGCCCAGGATGGAACAAAACCTGTTCTCAATCAGCTACTATTCAGATGCTCAACTTCGGGTAATCTTACCTGAACCTGGTGTAATGGCTACGAGACCAGCAACGACCCCTGAACAGAAACCAACCGTAGACCACTTGCGCTCTAGGCGATAGTCGAGGACGCACCAAGTAATACCACCAACACATGCCGACAGATTGGTCACCCATGCAGCCATAACCGCCCTCATATTAGCTGAAAATGCGCTTCCAGCATTGAAGCCAAACCATCCAACCCATAAAAAGACAGTTCCAATGACAATATGCGTGACGTTGTGAGGGCGAAAGTTCAGCTCGTGTGTCCCGTGTCCGCGTCGTTTGCCAAGCATCATGGAATCTAGATGGTTTGATATCAGCGTCTGTCCTTCAAAATTCAATCCGTTCGAATAGCTTTCCCATTGTCCAGAGAAACATGTCGCGACCCAACAACAAGGAGAATTACGATCGATAGGTTTAACAACTTGAGAGAATCACTAACATGCAAGCGCTGCCGACCCGGAAGCGATATGTACGGGTGTACCTCCAGCAAAGTCGAGACCACCTAGTTTATTCGACCACCCGGCCGTATTCCAAGTCCAACAGGCGATGGGATCGTAGATAATGGTCGACCAGATCAACATGAAGACAATACAAGGAAGCATCCGCCCTCTCTCGGCTACAGCGCCGGTCGCGAGAGCCACCGTGATAGCCGAGAACATACCCTGATAAACGGCGAACAGGAGATCGGGAATTCTCGAGGAGCCAACGGAAGGTTGTGCGAGTACGTCCTTGAGGCCGAAATTTGAAAGGTCTCCGATATACGAGCTGGCATGGTGCGAGAAGGTTAAGGAGTAACCCCAGAAGAACCACTGAAACGTGGTGACCGCTGTGGCCATGACCGAAAGCCATATCAAGGATAGAGCAGACTTGCGGCGAGCAAGACCAGAGTAGAAGAAGCTAAAATGGCTGTTAGTCATGCTTCACTGCAAGTGTAACTATGCGCGACAGTCATACCCAACGCCAGGGATCATAAGCAACACCAGTGCCGTTGACGTGATCATCCATCCTATATCGCCGCTCTATACGGGGAGCCCACAGGTTAGCTGGTCTCCTTCGCGATTTCGAATATCCCTAGGACCGGGTACCTCATAAAAGATGTTGAGATCCTCGTTTAGGGAGTCGCCTCCCGTAGCAATAGTACCATTGTAAGGAAATTTGTGAATGTAGTTCAGGGTGTCCAGGTCGACGCCGTCCAACACGACCATGTTGGCGATGGGCCGTGTGAGGCTCCTCTAAGATCCAGCTGCTGAGTGTTGAGATCTAATGATATATGCGGTTTCGGCTATGGCCTCGACGTTCGCAGGCCTATTCCGAATGGGCCGGCAGTTTTAAGGACGCCAGTGTATGCAGATTGGTGAAGGTCAGGAATGTGAAATCTGATTTGGCAGAGGGGCAGAAGAGATAAAATGAGAGCAACAAGAAAATGCCAAGGAACTTGCTATTAGACTACTACGCAGTGTCTCACCACCAATAGCAGGGGAATGGGAAGCATCCGGGGCGCCGACAAAAGCAACCTGATCAGTCGCTGTCCGCAGATAGCGGCGAGGCATACACTGTGGTACCACCGTACGCCAATATGATGGGCAGCAGAGACTCGTACCCGGTTCTAGTCAGCGTCGCATCGGCTCGACGTTTACAGTCCTCGTTCTAGAAGGAGCTCTCATACCAATGGACCAGTGGCAACGCGGTCAGCGTCATCTCTCACCATTAATGTCGCATTGCGTATTCAGCACTTCGCTCCGATGCATCTAACACTCAGCATTTGGGCCATACAGACACACCGGTCACTGACTTCCCCTAACTAGATTTTCATGCCTGGCTTAGCGAACCTAATACCAAGCATCTGCCCAGATAAGCGCAAGGGTGCGAGTATTGAGCCGAAAGGGGACGATAGACTGACAGACAGACAACGGGATATCGAGTTGATTAGGAAAACGTATGACATATCAGAAAATCGGTTATCTAGCGCATTCGAAGCTTTCCCTTCCAGAATAAGAGGCGTCCGTGGAGATACATGAGTTCGATCTACGAAGTGGAGCGTGGGATATTACTGAAATAGGTAGCCGGTAAACCTATTTGGATTAAGGCATAATGTCAAATAGTAGCAAACGATAGTCAACTGATATGGAGAAAAGAGAGAGAGAGAGAGAGAGAGAGAAAGACGAACAATGCTTGACGATGTTGGTTGGTTGAAGACACTAAGGGTACACGATGGTAGGTGTCGTGTGTGTGGGGGGTTCCCGATACGGACCTGCATTATCTAGGTACCTAGGTACCAACACTACTACTGAGTATCTAGTCTGATCTAGTGTACCACCCAACACTAAAGCAACTGCCTTGAGCATAAGAGACAGTGCAAATGTACGGTATAAAAACTGTAGCTTGCATCTCACGATTCATCGCTGTGTTCCGGAATGTAATCCACATATCATGAGTTGTGAATCAAAAGCATAGAATAACACCGAGATAAATTCAAATATTTCCCTCCCATCTCCGCGCAAGGGATGCTAAGTTTATGATGTTGTATGCATTATAGCCCCTACCCAGAAGGCGCCGGCGACTATTCGCTCTTCCGTGCTCGAAACCACAGTACTCCGTACATCTGGCAGGTACCTACAGTAGACCTAATGGAGATTCCCTGTCAACCTGATAGGGTAAAAGTGGAGACTATCTCTAGCGTCCGGTGTACCGTGTACGGTACTCAGTAGGTAGGTACCTGCCGCTACAGGAACACAGCACCGTGACCTGCGACTTGAAGGCAACTTAACGCCAAGAGACCTACCCAGAAAGAACAACCAGTTGGTGTAGCTCATTAATAGCAGGTAGATAGCATGTGAGTCATGGGGATCCATTTGCGACTGCGGTACAGTACCTACCTGCGCAGTCCTAGTGTAACTTGCAGTCATACAGTTAGTTCTGCCAAGAGGTATTTGAAGGTAGGTACCTAAGGTAGGTACAGTACCGACAGGTGGAGTAAGATAGATCTCCCTCAACCGGGGGCATTTGTATCGGTGATATCAACCCGGTATAAACCCTTGAGGGTTCAATGAATACCACCCACACGATGTGCTCAAATCGCGTGTTTTCCTTCCAGCTCCGTCCTTCATAGCAGTAATGCGATGCGATGCAACCTCAAGAAAACGGTAGCTGAATCAGCCCTTCTTTCTACTCCTCTGATGAGAAGTCTACTTGCTCCTTAAAAGCCCCTGTCAAAGGGACAAGGCTCGTATCACCAGCCCAATCAACCAGTCGCAAGAATTGCCATTCCAAGAAGTCAGTGACCACTCGAGCCGCCTCTATACCACAAGCTTCAATCTAGACTAGGTAGGCAGTCTGGTACGAGGCAATCGATAACTACCCTATCTTTCGTCATCGGTGTTATTAAAAGAAAGCAAAATATAGATACAGAGTCTCTACCTAATCTGCATTGCTTCAAGTGCATCGTCCGACCATGATGCTAAATAAAGTCGCGCCATTCCAGCCCACAGTCTCGGTAAGCTAAGCCGTTCCAGCCACATGCCGCCATCTAGCGCATCTCTCCAGGATCATCTTCGACCGCGTGGGGAAAGGAACAAAAAACGGTCGCTGCCTCAAGGGGCGTCGAGGGGGAGAGTTATGTCGACAGATGATCTCCGTCGATTGATCGGGGCCGTGGAAGCACAGCAGCAAGCCACTCAGTATCAGTCACACCAATCACATCTCGCTTCGCAAGCTTGGTCTGCGAAGCTTGGTCGTGGTTCGATGAGGGTCATCTTCAACGGCCTGGCCCCTACTACTGTAGTAGAGCTACTGCAGCTTTTCGCTATGCGATACGCACATCCCAGCTGACGTAACCTTTGCGATCAATTCAATTTTATAGCAGAAGAAAGCAAACCATGAGCTTCTCAATCGATGGCCATGTGATCAATCATGACTCGGCCAAACTGGCGTAAAAAGGAACCATTCACCAACTATATGATGTGCCGTGGTGAGACCGTCTCAGCACTATTAGAACTGAACACCGCCCAGTTTCCTAGCCATCTATTTTCTCCCATTTGCTCAAATCCCTCTCCGCTCACAAGGGGTTCATTGTGCTCAAACCATTGGTGCATGCTGGAGCCACTAGAATCTGCCGAAGCTGACATGCATATGCGATTGCTTAAAGGGGTTTACTGTAAGCACAGCGAAAATGAATACCGTGGTTCGCCCATCGCGCCCCTCGATCGGGACCGTTCATCGTTCTGATACATAGAGAACCATAAAACAATAGATTATGGCATTCAAGTGGCAGTGCAAGGCCGCCCAACGGTATATGTAGGTACCAGTAGCCAATTGAGGGGCGCGTACGACAAGTCTGCGACCCCCTAGACTTCTGACGTCCAATCGTCGCCTTAGAGTATTGAATTGCTATCTCAAACCTCGCAAGTCGCAGTAAACTGACCCGTACCAGCCATGCCTTCAACAAGCGTATTATGATCATGCTCCTCAAAATTAAAAATTGATTAAATACATCAGCTATGGGCTTAAAGATTACCCTATTCAACGCTGTCTAGCATGCATCATCTTATGAGTGTTTATGATGGCAACCCTCACAGAACATTAATACCCTCATGGAAATAATCCTCCTAACAAAAAATTGTCGCCTATTCTTTCTAACATTCATGATCTCAGGGGAGCACTCTCTGAGGGTTGCATCTGAGTATGCAGTCAGGCTTCGTCTCGGTCAGCGTTTCAGGGGTCGTAATACTCAGCACAGCCTCCCCTGCATACGCCTCCCGACCAACATCACATTCGCTTGGAGGGGTTCTTTCAGGAGACACCATGCACCATGCGAGGCGCACTTCAAAACTCAATCGTCACGAGATGCCACCACAAATGTGATATATTGCCATTTATGTGATAGAATGTGTAATCCGAAGATAGCTTCCCCCACACACAACATTCATGCAACAAGCATCATGGGTTCTTTTGTATGACGAAGTGGAGATTTCACAGATTTATTTTTCCAGACTTATAGCCTGAAATCACTGCAAAAGTTGCTCCTTGTATACCCATTTTGACGCCTCCCACTTAAAGGTCCACGTGGGAGCATACCAGAAACCTGACTTCAATATAATCATTCTGATACGATGCATCTGAATTGAAGATCGAGTGTTTTCTTTGTCACCTTGCTTAGTATGATTCATGAGGAAGGAATATCTTGTCCCCATCTCCTATGTCCCATTCCCGCTGTAGACAAATTATGTCAACATCTCGACTGCTTGAAGTCATGTCAAAATCATATGCACGTTGAGCACACATTGATGTACACCTCTGAAAGGTTTACTTCAATTTTTTTCTAGCCTACTCCCATTAAGGTGCTAGATCTCAAGACAAAGAAGCTCATGCAACAGGTAGTAAAGTAGGGTAGGTTAGCAAGCCCGAAATTAGTAAATTGGGGTGCTCTTGTAATATAAATCTCGCGATGTTTTCATAGATCAGGACGAGGAAGCCAGGCAACACATATCCATCGATCTTTTTTGAAAATCATCACTTGGTCACCTGTTTCCAGCGGTCTATTGTTTTGATTACTTCATTACGGAAGTCTAGATTTACCTATCTCTGTAGCTACGGGTTAGGGGGTTGGGGGCTGGAGGTTTTTCCCGGTTTACTCAAGTAGCCCCAAACGACCTTCGTGGTCAGCTTGCCATGATCAGTTCGGGCAGAAGTGCATCGAGATGTTGACAGTGTGTTGCTGTGCAAACTGTTCAAAGTGTAGGTGGTCGATAAATCACTTCATGTACTGTACAAGGACAAGGGGCAGAATGGACACGTGAATACTGAATCATGTATATAAGCTGGTCCTCCCACCTCTCTCACAAAGTAGAACTGATGAGTGCACCGCATCTATACCTATCATTTCACTATGAACCTGCAAGCAAATATCTCTTCAATGTACAGACTTCAAAGCGATCTTAGAGCTTGGGACAAGCAAGGGTGCTTGCGAGGTCTATTGTCATGCAAGGAGCTATGGCCACTGATTCCATTCAGGTAATGGAGTCAACCACTACACCCGCGCCGGTGAACCCTTGCTCTGGCCGGCATCAATGGCGTTTTCACACTGCTGATAAGGTGAAAACAATAAGCTTTAGGCCAATAGGAGGACCTCGAATTGAGATCCTGAGTCTACGTACCTTCGTAGAGAATGCGCAGCTAGGAAGCTAAGATGGGGTTGCTCATCGCGATTCAATGCCCAATGCTCAAAACTCACCGCCCGTGCCTTCGCGCCATTGACTGACATCACTCTGTATATGCTACTCATATTGATCACGCTTTTAGCTAATTGCTAGTGAGAAAGCTCAGCAGATGTTTCGAAACAACAACAACATGGCAAGGTGGCCTCTTCAGCTCTACCTACGTATATGACCTTATAATGTTTTTCAAATCCTCAACTAAAACAGGCTCTTCTCTTACTTTTCCTTCGTCATCCTTACTGTCACTTTTTGCTGCCTTTGGAATATTCACCAAAGATTCCTTGCCAACCAGTCAACATGCTTCGGCAACATCATCAATCAGCAACCCTCCCCAGCAGACAATGGGCTGCTCCTCATATTGCACATGGCGAACATGGTTCGTAACCTTCATCTGATCTTCCTGTCGAGAACAGCCACTGACACGATGATCTGGGATGTAGAACACCAATACTCTATGACTGTCATCCAACGGCCACAACCAACCAGGCGCCGGGTGCGGTCCATTCTATGGCAGCACCCACTTAAGAGAAAGGGCGGTCAATTCAACTTGCATGAGACAGCGCAAGAGCAACGTCGCAATCAGCAAGGAGCAGAGGTAAGCCGCCAGGGAGATCGTGCCCACCAAGAAGAGAGTCAGCCCATAAGAGAGGAGCATGAACAGAAGGCGGCTCAATATAGTAAGTTCTATGATCGTGGAGCTCCAATACCTGAATTTACTCAAATTCTGGGTTCAAAATTTCGTTGTATCGAAATGAATGTCTCTCTAACAACAACGCAGTCGAGATGCAAGTTCCCATCACCGACCTCAACCCCCTATCGAATTTGAACAAGTACCGGCGCACCCTAGGTTTAGGCCCTTCAAAGAATCTTATGAGCAGTGCCGTTTACAATGAGGATCCTTCGGTTATATATGCATATTACAACAAAAACAATGCGGAGGCCTTGGTCCCTCTTAGTAAGGACGAGGAAGAGAGTCTGCGCCAGGTTCAGGAAAAATTCCAGACCAAGTGCGAGCGGAGACTCGTCCTCGGCGGGGCTTTGTGCAGCCGCTTTAAGCCGGAGGGTAGAGGACATGGCCGGAATGGCTCGTCTTCTTCTCTTGAGAGCATCTGGAAAGCTCCCGGTTCTTGAGACACTTTTGATCAACGCATTATGGTAGAGAGCACAGGCGCACGGAGTAGTGCTGATACCCCTGGGTTTGGCCGGGTTCTTGGATCAGGCGTTATGGTTCTCTATTGAGTTGTTTTGTCTGGAGGTAGTAGTTATGCTTTACTATGCAGGTGTGCATTGAGATATCGCATGACAGCCACAGTAGCATTGCCATAGCATCAGGCATGGAGGAATTATCACACATACCCTAGAGGGATAAAACAGGATGTATATGGACACATAGAGCTACTATTGTAAGTAGACTCACCTATCGATCTTGCTTCTACATAGATCATAGTATTGTGGCCTTGAAGACAGTCAACGGCATTATGTGTTATAGTGAGGTCTTTGGGCTAAGAGAGCATTTCCTGGCGCGCACGCCGATAGATGTACATCATACGAACTCACTTAGATATCTACTAGGTCCAATCATCTCTAACGTCTTAGGGAATGGGAACAACAGCTTGCGTGCTTGATGAACGAGCATTTATGACCATTATGACCAAGCCAGGTCCAGTACATGTTCTCGTGTGGCTCGCCACTCTAACGATGGCGTTGGATTTCCAAAGTTCCAGAAGATTAAAGATTTATGCAGCTTCCTGTAAAAATGTGAGCATGTCATGCTCTCCTGATCAGAGAGCTGCGTTTTGGAAAGTATTTGGGTAACCTGGTGGGGTCACATTGGAGTGCCATATCATAACCACCTCTCAGACACCAAGTTCCAAAGGACTTCATGCCACTCACTTCACACAAGTTTTCCTAATATCAGCTATCGAGCGGGTATTTTAAAAGTGTTTATAGGAAAAAGGTCACCTCATACACCGTACGTATCTAGAGGCTCGAAGAGATAAGAAGGTCATGGTTATATATGTAATGAGGACTTCTCGTCTCACTAGCGGGGTTGGAATTGTTAAACATTATACTTGTATGCCTACCCTTTTTATTAAATAATTATGCTTTATAAAGAAAAGTCATAGTCTTACTAAAGTAGATAAAACAGTGTCGCTACAGGGCTATAAAAGGTATAAGCATAAGTAAAAAGACTCGTATATATACTTAATAACGTCTATAGAGGTGTTCTAAAGGCATTTTATATAACAAAATTTGTCTATCGCCCATCTTAAGTATAGTCTTTATAACATGAATTTCCGTTTCACTCTATACTTATAGCTAGCTATATGATAAAGCTCACAGTGCTGCACATCCTGTGTTTTCTTATTTTCTTTGAGAAAAGAGAATTATATAATATGTTTCATAATTAGGTAGTTTAGACAAAGACTTAAAAGTAAAAAAGAAAAGAAAGAAATTAATAATCTATTATACAAATGTGTAGGCATATATATGAAAGATTTATATGCGGGCCTATATGAGTTTATCGATAAGCGTAATTGATAAGGCTAGTCTACGATCCTTTGTGGTGCGAGCGTTATAGTATGTTATATTAGAGCTCAAGTTACTGGAATATGTATAATACCTGAGCCCGAACTCAGCTCTCCTTTCTATTTCTGTCAGATCAAGGCCAATCGCCTTTGAACACTGGGATTAAATCTCTATTCCTATCACTGTACCCCTATTTTTGAGCAATATTTATTAAAAGAGCTGAGACCAACGAGGCCATTTCGGCTCAACGGGGCCCTAATGTCTAGAGGCATGTTTTGCCAGAAAGTCTTGCTGTCCTGCCGGGCCTTGCCCCGTGGCAGGCGCTGTGTTAGTAATGCGACTACTCTTATTGCTATCCAGAAGGCAGAACAGAAAGCTGCGCCTCAGACACTTAATGGCCTAAAACCTGCGTCTGAGGTAGGTGTGACAAGAAATGAGGGAATAAATTAGCTATCATAGAGGTAAGTCAAGGATGTTACTTCTTGTTAAGCTTACTGGAGCCTGAATCCTATTCTCCTTCCTTTATCCCTTCGCCACTCATCTTCTTAGAAAGTTCCTAAACTAAATACGTGTCACAAGATGATTATGAGGCTTCGCCTTGCGGACAAGGTGCCACCTTGTATATCGCCAGGTAGTGTCCACAAAGGTGCTTTCGGAGGCCGTCACGCAATAACAAGTATCTGTTGCCCAACGCTGAGTATGTGGCCAGTGGCAATATGTCAAGCTGCAAAAGACTTAACACAAGCACCGGGCTGCACATGCCAGAGCTAAGAGAGCATATTGATCCTGGCGACCAGGGTATGTTCCTCTACATAGGCTCAAGGATAAGGGGGGTGGGTGGACACGGGAGGGCAATCAATTAGAGGAGATATATACCGTAGACTTGGAACTAGGACATACGTCTCGGCATCCTGAAATGGGAATGCCTATAGCTGAATGCTAGGCACCTCCATGCGCTAGCTTGGTCCCTTACTTTAAATCAGATGGTGGTAGGGTAGTATAGGCAGTTTTACCAGCCCTAGTAGATCTAGTTGGACAATTCTATCCGGTTTCCTTCTTTCTCCTATATTTCTTGTTCTTACCTGACACTTCATCAGTAAGCCGTGAATGACTAGATCAAAGGGGAACCATAATTCTGGCAGTTCTCATGGAACTAAAGTAAAGCACTTGGCATTTATTGAGCTACGGAAGAATAGTTCAAAAATGTTACTTGAGGAGATCAAAAAGGAATACGTAGCACAGTCTGGTCTTTTGATTTAGAGGCCGGGCGGGATGCCTATTGTGGAATTCCTCTGACGTTTGAACTTACTGTGTCTCTATTTAAGTTGGGTGTATTTGGCTCTTGTATGACATAGAGAGAGGTACCTCGTACAAGGGAAGCCTCTTATTAATTCATTACTTCGGTACAAACGAAAGAATATTTACCTCACGCCTCAGTAAGACATTCCTCGGGTATTTGTGCAGGAACTGGGGCTAGTTTCTCAACGGTGTTGCTTACCATCCTTGTCAGCTTGAGTGGCAAGAGTAAAATTAGGAAACAACACACATATCCGTTCGAGATAGTGCCCAACTACAATTTACCACGTCAGCCATTTAGTCAAAGCGCTGGATACCTCTATGTTCCGTACAACCTCACTAGATTGCGCTTATTGTGTCAGATCTATCGAGAAATAGATCGCCATTGTTCAAAGTGATTCTGCGTGTGAGAGACGAAGATATCACTTCGCTTAGTCTTATGGTTGTTGTTTCATGCTGACCAATAATGAATCGTACTAGACACTACTGCTTGAGACGACGAGTGCTAGGCACATCAGTTACAAACGAAACGGGCCTGAGGAGCAATTAAGTTCCCAGTTTAGGTGTGCTGCATATGCAGCCCGATGATCTACAACTTTGTGGAGGCTGACCTTGTGCCGTTCAATACTCAGGGGTTCCATGTTGACAAGACTCTGAAAGCAGTTCGTTGCAGTTATTAGTGCAAGAAAAGCCGCGGTAGGTGTCTCATGATTAATTGTCAGACTCACTAAATCTAGGGATAACAAATGAAAATGTGATTTCAGTAAGGAGTCAGTATACCGATGGGATCTAACTTCTCATTCTAACCACTAGCTGAGTAAGTCTCTACGATTTCAGCGCCAAGGTATTCAACTCACGTGGCAATTCCAAGGAACGCAAGAATTGTAAAATATTAGACGGAATCGCTCATGCTCCAGAATATGGGCAGTAAAAAAGGACCGGAGTTTGAACGGCTGTGTGCTGGCCACTCATATTTTCTCCGACTAACTCAGCAAGGATATGACCGGTTCTGAGTTAGACGGGAACCCACCTATGCACAGCGGAAAGGGTCTTCCGTCGCGGCTGGCCCCGGGAAGCGCGCTCCACATCGGATCTCATCATGATCTGTCTGGGGTACGGCAAAAACTGTGTGGAACTCGGCCGCCGTTGCTGTAAAATCTCCGCAATTCGTAAAATAGGTAGTCGAAAATAAGAAAAGATCTACCACCAAGAGCCTCTTACGTAACGTGGCCCTTGACACGTTTGCCTTTTGCGCCATTTCATCTACATGGCTCAACCAAAGATCAATGACCAATTGATGTCCGGGCATGAAGAGGCGTCCAATCAAGTGTGGCGGCCAACGAGAACCTCTCAGAGGGAGGAGGGGCTAGGAGGGTTCATACTACTATCCCTTTAACGACGGATCGAACAGCAACAGGGTTCTTAGCCAATAGGAGCAGCAAATGCAAGTGAGATATACTACTCCGATTGGCTAAGAACCCTGTTGCTGTTCGATCCGTCGTTAAAGGGATGGAACACCACACACACGCCCTTGCCACATCCACTCTTCACCACATTCAAAGGCAGCAAATGGCCACATAAACTGGAAGATTTTATTCAATTGAAAAGTGTTCGTATGTAAATTCGAGCCACCGACTTACGAGTCTTTATCAATTTACTTGAGAACACTGTTATACTGATCGAAACAGTAATTAGAACTTGGGTCCTATCTGTGGTGTTCTGTCCGACCCACACTCGACCAAACCACAAGGTCAAGGATGATAGAGGTATAAAAGAGGTATAAAATCGAGGCGACGAACGTTACGTCCTATACTGCCTCGTGTTAATGGCGCTTTGCCCTAGATGCCTGCCTGCATAGGAGAGCGGCAAAGGGGAGGGGGGGAATAGAACGCCTTGCAGCTACTGTGTTACGGACCTATCGCCATTGTCGTCGCAGCTCTCCAATTGGCCGTTTCCAGAAGGTCGGCCCCGGTCACTGTGCATTGTGCACAAACCTCCCATAGCTCGAGTGTTACAACACGTCGTCCCATGTTGTGTAGTTCGTTCTACTGGTTCCTCGTTATCTTTGTGTTCTCGCCTAACGAGCAAGCATCTCCCACTGAGCAGGTGGCGCACCTAATGCTCCCCGTGCATCTGATATTGCGTCCGCGGCTTTTCTGAATCATCGGTTTGCTGTCGTCGTGGGGCTAGATGCAAGAAGCTGGACATATCCCCATTGTAAGTCTGGCAAGACGAAACAGAATAATTGCAATCGCGAGTCAAACCCAACGCACGATGAAGTCAGCGGGAGGTGACCTTCCATGAAGAGAGAGGAGCGTCAGGATAGCCACTTGAGACTTTAATTTATCTGGTGATATTGGGCAGCAATAATCTCCTGTGTCTCACAGCATTGAATGCATTACAAGCGCTTTTCGTTGCGCTTTTCGGCAGCCTGCGTTACAAGATCGACACCAATACGTCTTTTGTGATGCCACACCACAGTACAGTTAGCGACGAGAGCGGAGAATCATTGTACGACGTGACAGAGCTGAGACCATGGCAGGCATGACGAGTTTGTGTTCAAGTTGGAAAAGCTATAAAGAGTCGGCTCAAAACATGCGGTCAGTAATGGAAGAGACGCTCGAACAACGAAACTAAGCACACCATCACATCAGACACAGATTCACTCTCATCAAAAGAGCTCTGTCTCTTCCCATTTACGTGACAACGTAAACCCAATTCTCAACACAGTCATTTTTGGTAGCTCTCTCACAACTCAAGATGGAGCAAGCGCAAATGGGCACCAGCATCCGGCTGCCATGGGAGAAGCCGAACCCCCCAGTGCGTCGTCCAACCTTCGGGCGGCGCTTGACAATGGGCAGTAGGCAGATGAGCTTCGCCCAATCAGTTGAGCATCACCGTGTACAGATACTAAAGCGCCTACCCCTCGAGATCAAAAACCACATCATTGCCGTGATGAGCGAGTTCGCAGGCACCTTCATGTTCTTGCTGTTCGCCTTTGGCGGCACCAACGCCGTCAATTCCGCGCCCGACCAGGGTCAACCTGAGAATCTGGCTGCGAACGCGGCCAAGCTATTGTTCATTAGCCTATGCTTCGGCATGAGTCTCGCTGTTAACGCCTGGGTCTTCTTTCGAATTAGCGGCGGGCTGTTCAATCCGGCTGTTACTATTGGCATGATGGTCGTTGGTGCTATCCCGTATGTCCGTGGCGTGCTCGTTATCATAAGCCAGCTTGCCGGTGGCATCGCTGCCTCTGCTGTCGTGTTGGGTATACTCCCTGGTGAGCTTAAGGTCTCCACGACGCTAGGTGGCGGTGCCTCTGTTGTTCAGGTTAGTCACAAGCAACTCTCAGCACGTAATCCGTGATCCACCCACTAACAATGGCACAGGGTCTATTCATCGAGATATTCCTCACTACCCAGCTCGTCTTGACCATCTTTCTTCTAGCTGCTGAGAAGCACCGGGCAACGTTCATCGCCCCTGTTGGCATTGGTCTCTCTCTGTTCATCGCGGAGCTGATGTAAGTCTGCCTACCTGCCCTCTATAACCACCCCTTTGCTCTTCCAATGCGTTCAATTTAACAAGTACCAGGGGCGTTTACTACACAGGTGGCAGTCTCAACCCGGCGCGCTCGCTGGGCCCGAGCGTCGTCACCGCTTCCTTCGTGCACTACCACTGGATTTACCACGTTGGCCCTATCCTTGGCGCGCTTCTCGCGTCTGGATTCTACGTGCTAATCAAGGCGCTCGAGTACGAGACCGTCAACCCGGGCGTCGACGACCTACCCAACCCCACATCAAGCCCCATTGACGAGAAGTCTAAACAATATGCGCACAAGGAGAATGTCACCGGGCGCACCGACAATGTTGATCTTGAGGCCGGCCACGGCCACGGGCCACAGTTAACTACGGTTTCTACGAATAACGATACTCAGCATCTGATGCAATGAAAGTCTCTACCAAGGGATTGCGGGAGCTCTGAAGGCCTAAGCCTGCTTGCTTCCGTGATATTTTCATATCGGGGAAGCCCAGGGGCTGGAATTGTGGATCACTGTGTACCGAGTAATGGTTCCCACCTACAAACGTTTCAACGATATTTGGAAGTGAGCTTCGGCTTGGGGCTGGCGGAGGAGTTTTTACACAATTACGTTTATCAAGCCCAGCCATAACACACGCAGCGCTCGGGCAATGACTTATTCAGGGGTACATATACGTTTAGTTACTCCTATTCACGTCTCAATTCATATTGACGATAGACTTGATCCTATCTCTCATGGGTTTACTGGCGCTTCGTATCAGGCAACTTAACCCGTGACTCCAATTGAGAGGAAACCGCCCAAAAGTGGATTAGCCTCTACTAGTAACCAAAACATTGGTCTAAAATTAGAAGCATCGACAAAATCTCACTAGGTCTTCACATGGGAAATTTGTCTGCAAGCACTCACACTGACATGGGCCAAGGCGAAGAAGTGGGGAACCTTCGGTACATAATATAGTATTGAGTATCGTGACTTCAGCGGCTGTCAGGTAACGAACTATATCCGCTCTCAAATATAAGTGACCCTGCACGAGTTCAACCGGCTGCCCATTAGGTTTATCTTTTCCCCCTAAATGACGAGACGTACTTACCTACTCACCACAAGACGCGAATGGCCTGGGACTTTCGAATGAGGGACCTTCACATCGATACTCCTCGCCCCAGTCCTTGTACTATATTTATAGTAAGTTCTCGTGTTTACTCCGTTTGTGTCTGCCGAGGGGAACCCGACACCAGCGTATTAATAGAATCGGCAGAGTATGTCGCCTGGGCTCACACTTTCTGTGATCTTGTCTAGGTTTCTTGGGATGAGTCACATGAGTTTCTCTATCGTTGGGGGCGAATATGGTATTGGGGCTCAATTTTTTTCCTTTTTTTTTTTTTTTTTTCTCCCAGATGCCAGAACCTCCAGTCCTTGGGGCTTCCACACCAACAATACACGTCTTTATGCAAAGATATAAATTTGATGTGCCTGACACCTATCCAGAACGGCGGAAAATCATGCCTCTAAAAGCACCGTCATCATCTCTCCCCTTCTCTACACATCACATACCATTCACTCAACCCTGCACACACGGATCTGCAACATAGATGGCTCGAGCGTGCCCCATAAAATACTTGTTGATATTCCCGTAGATGATATGCGCCTGCGCCCGAAAACTCCCAAAAGCCCAGATAATCTCACTCGTCTCCGCCCCAGGCGTGTGCTGCATAGTATCAGTATCGTACCGCACCCCCCATTCCTGGGTGATGACGCGATGTAGATACTCCGGGTCGACGATCAACGGGTGCCCCACGATGCGGAGCACACGGGATCGGCCGTTCACCGCGGACCCCCTGGTCTTGATCCGGTGACGGATTATCTTCGTCTTGTGACCCCCCACGGTGAAGGGATCGATCGCGTGGCGCGCAAGGAACTTGTTAGCTGCGTCGGCCGTGAAGAAAGTCAGCGAGGCGGCGGCTGTCTCCCATATCTTGGGACCACCTTGTGTCGGGTCGGTGAGGTGGCATGCGTAGACGGGACCGATGCCACGAATGCTGCCGAGAAACTGGCTGTTGCTCATAAAACCCCCGTTGGTTAGTATCCAGAAGATAATGGGTAAGAAATCAAGAGAAGAGAGAAACAGCAAAATAAAAACATCACATCAAGTTTCAACAGCCAGAGGAGCAACTGAGACCAGCTCAAGGCGAAGACAAAGGAAATAACACCAGATGACTAACTTATCCGTGCATTTTGGTGGAAGGCTAATGATACACAGGCGAAATCTTCGCTCGTCTGGTATAGTATCATGGGAAAAATAGAAGGGATAAGAGCAAAGTTTATAGAGTGTGACTAACTGATGGGTGCATGTTGCTGGAAGGCCGGTGATCCACAGGCGACAGTTCAGCTCATCTGGGATGGCGGCGCAATTGTTTTCTGGAATGTCGAGGTTCCCACCGTATGGGCCATGGAGAGAGCGGCCGGCTGAGCTGCTTATGAGATTCTTCGACGGTCCAAGTCCGAGCAATTCCCGAAACGCGTTGAGGCACTTCAGGGACACCCTGTCCGTTACTGGAGCATATAGGTATAAGTTCTCTGTACATACGCATTAGCTTTCATACACATGGGTTGCCCAATTGAAAGCAGTAAAATGAAGTAAGTGATCATGAGCATGAACAGTTCGACGAACCTTGGCACTGTGGTTGAGTCATGGTGTTCTGTGCTCATCAAGAGCATTAATCAAGGTCATATGTACTATGTGGTGAAAGTAAAAAGTCATTGAATTCATCAGAATCTGTCAAATACTCACCTGGTAGAAATACGCGCACAAGAAAAATAAGTATGCCTTGGAATTGTGGCAACAGTCCGCCAAGGCTACTGTTCACCAACCTCAGAGCAACAACATTATCTGAGTGACCAATCTTTTAGGTATTCATTAAAGTGAATAACCTGCCATATGTCTCAGGTAAAAAGCCGCCCTGCAACTACAAGTGATGTATGTAGCCTGTGATGATGACAAGAGGTCCAGTGAATAGTTCCTGAGAAAACAATTTCCACCAAATCCTTACAACAGTAGTGAATAGCATTGTACGAGACTCAGCTGCATCGTTCGGCTATAAGGACATCACATGTTATCCTTTCTACCTACTTACCCGGCAATTTTCATTGGGGAACAAGTATTGGATGCCCTTATACTACCCACCATCAGGACACGTTCAACTGTCTTATAATCAGCTCCCATCCATATTGAATAGCTACACTCTGATACCAGCTATATGAAGGAATCAATTAAGTGAAGTATCATTTGTATTACAATTGTGATATTCTATACCCAGCCTCTTCATCAAGAGGCATAGGCCACGTTTAAAGGAGTTGCTCATCATGGAGTTTCAGATATGAACATGAAATCAAAAAAGCCAAATGAACACTAAAGCCAGTTCTATGTTTCCCTTTGTAGTGCCAACGGGCAATGTCGAAAGTAACAGCAGCCAAACATTATACGACAAGATCAAAATTCGACTCAACCTCTCCCCACTGAGGAAGCTGGTCTCCTGTAGCTGGAACAGTAACCATAGAACTAACAATACTAATGCCGAGCCCATCAACATCACTGGCGTTAACGGCCGTGCCATCCGCTTTAGAGATCCTTAACTGCAGAGCAGACCTTAGGAATGGTTCGGCATCCTCTGGGTCTAGGCTTGATATCTGTCTCTTACCAGCCATGCGCATGAGTGCCGATGTCAACGGTATTGTTCCCGTTATTTGACCTTCTTCCGCCGTAGACGACCGGCCATGATCGGCAAAGACTCCGAGCGATCCGACTAAGTTATCAAGATGCTGCCACGAAGAGGTGTCATCTGATACATCTCCGAAGAAGAGATAAATCAGAAATGACCCTTTCAGTGCATGCTTTCTGGCTTTTATATTCGCGATCCATTCTCGATAGTATTCGCCGTTAGAGTTGACTTTGAAGATCGCATGCACTAGCGGATGGCTTGCAGACCCGTGGTGCCAAGCCATACTCTTTGTTTCGTGAGATTGCTGTTCGGTCATGACTTTTGATATATGATCGCCAAGTAGCTGACCTGCACGAGGAAGTGAGTTTTGTTTAGACCTCAGTGCTATTGTTGCTGGACTGTAGTCCGTATACTTGCGGTTAATGGCAGCTACCACTTCTTCACGTGTCTTGTTGTCAACTTCCTCGTATGTGTAACCGAAAGTCTCGAGATCCCTGACCATATCGGACGTCCAAAACGAAGTGTCGTTGAGGAAGAAGGGTTTCAGCGGAGTGTCAATATCCTCCATGTTACCCTGGCTCTCAGTGTGTGTTGCATAGACGGCAGCCGTGGGAATAACGTATGTATCATTGTGGATAACCTGCCACATGGCGAAAATCCTGTCGACATTGGCATGGTGCAGGAAGAATAAAGGGTCGAATGCAGAATATGCAATGATGGCTAGGTGACCCCATCCGCCACCTCCGATAGTGTGCACGGAATCATGGAGTGATTCGATAGAGTCAAAGGTGCCGTTGTTGCTTTGGCCCATCCATCCCTCATTGCTAAAATGAGTGTAGTTCGGATAATTTGCAAAGAGATTATATAGGCGCTGTTGATAGGACGGGAGGTGGTTATCAAGAGAAGAGGCCACGAAAGAGTTATTGGAGATGGCATTAGGATCAGTATTCGGATATGGCGCACGTTTCGTTTCGTTCCATGTGTTGTACTGGGATGCTTGTCAGCACTGTGAATTCAGTGATTGAGCTTACTTGGGAAACATACAGGAGCATCAGGGAATATAGATCCGTTGAATGGCTTGAAGGTAAAACTGAAAAGAGGGTTCGAGATACTTTGGATCCCATTAGGGCCAGTCACGTTCACAGTTGAGGAACCACCAATGCTGAGGGGAAACACGCTTTGTCCGGGTGGAGGTGCAGCAGCCCAGTCCCAGTAAGGAATTCTGAATCGTCGAGCAGCATCCTGGATCCTATCAATGTCTTCAGGAGGCCACAGCGAGGCAATGAATTGTACAATATTGTACAAGGTTTGCTATTAATGAGTAAGAGTGGGCACCGTTGTCACGTACTGGTAGATTCCTTTGAGGGTGTTCTTACCTCATACAAGACAAGATAAGGCCGATGCCATGTAGGGAAGAGGATGGATACATGATGGCAATAACCGATGTTATCGTTTCCTGGGAGAGGACCGACATTCCCCCATGTCAGGCCGGGCGCTCCATGAATACCTGCCTCATGTCAGCACTTCAAATCTGAACATTTTGTTAAATCATAAGGTCATAAGCCTACCAGCTATCTGGTACCATGAGAAGGGTGAATCCTGTGCTGTATACTGCATCCAGCTAAGGGCGAGAAGATATAGGTTCCATTGGTCATGGTTCTTCTGTAGGTCTCGGATTTCCAATCGTGGTTGCGGCTTATCATCAACCAGAGGGAGACTGGCCACGATTGAGGATTGGGCAAAGTCTCTCTTGCTAATGTGAAGGTTCATGTGCTGGCCGTAATCGTAGCCCTTGCTGCTGTGGGTACTGGCGAGGCCATGGTGCAACAAGAACGAAACGAACAAGACAAAGAAGCAGGCAAACGCCATAGCGAGCTTACCCGGCCAGAGGATGGCGCGACTACTTGAGTTACATAAAGATTAGACGTTGCTGCACGAGAAAGTATGAGAAACGGGAGTTGTCTGGGGCTTGGGGCGCACAAGTGATGAAGAAAGCGAGAGGTTTATGTGCGATCTCGAAATTTGAAGAGGGGTAGTTTGCCTCAACCGACCAATCTCCTAGTGTTCTTCAGTGGTCTATATTGAATCCGCATGGGTAATCAGTTATGAAATCAAAGGAATGGATGCGGTGATAATAGGGACTTGATAGGGAGACAACTTACAAAGGCTACGAACGAGATGAAGTTGAGAGACAGGGCATAACCTGTGGCTACAGACTTCAGACGTATCCGAGAATAGCGGGCACAGAGACGGGAATTGTACGGCGTCAGGCGGGAGATGAAATTAAGATGAAATGAAACTAAGTCAGATGTCCAATGACGGGAGCAACGGCCTTAGAATTCGGAAACAATTTTAATGACAGGAGCATATTAAATAGGCAGGCATGGGCAGGTAATCACGCAAATACTCGCATAACTACCTCCACTATCTATGTCTAACATGAACGGCCAAAGAGGGAAAGAAACCTGCAAGCAGTAGGTAGCATCTCATCCCTCTGCGTTTGCAGGTAGGCGAGCGCCGTACAAGGTGAAGGTGAAGAATTGCTCGTAAAGCTGCCAGTGCTGTTCATACATACTTAGGCGTAACTAATATCGACTACGTTACCTAAGTAGGTACCTACCTACCCGAGTCCACGTTTGCCTTGGTACTAGGTAAGTACATAGGTAAGAGGTACCTAGGCAGGTACCTACCCGATCTAAGACCTACACCTGATCTGCTTGTTACCTAATGCTCAAAGCAGTTGCTACCCGTCCTTCCTACCTACCCGGATAAGGAGGACATTGGGTAAGTACCTACCTGCCGAATAAGTACCTGAATGGCTTGACCCGGGTATTCGGCTAGGTCCACCGACGTTATCTAATAGTTAAAGGAAGGCAAGAGCGAGCTGGTGAGTACATAGATGAGGAAATGGGTGAATGATGAATCATGCTGCTTGGTGGTTCCACGTTCACAGAGCGTCACTCTCTCACTACCTACCTACAAGCTTCGAGTTGTACACTTACATAATACCTACCTAGGTGTGTATCTATATGTATACACCCAGGTAACTTATCGATAGATGTCATGATCTATCAATTATTGCATAATTATAGAACACTCATTAACGTACATGTAGGTAGCCCCAAGTGTAATATCTAAAAAGGGGGGCGAGGGGGGAAAGAGGGTGGTGGGCTTAGCATCGATTCGATGTATATGGGAAGGAGAATACAGGCGTGGATGGCTACATGGATGAGTTCACAGGTGTAAGTCAGTCATGGCGCTCGTTTATGCCTAGTCTCACTACCAACGTACGATTGTTCAAGTTGGGATTAAAGAAGCGAAATGATCTGCTGTGGAGGGGGGCTGCTCAACACGTTGCTCGAGTGCGCATCTTGTGTGCGTTACAGCTCACCAAAGCTTCAGTCTGAATGGAGAGTCACTTACAAGGAAAATCAAAATGGAAAGTATGTGAAATGAGGCAAAACCAGCGTACCCCTTGAGAAATTAGTTGTTTGCCTACATCCGTTTTAGGTCACGGAAGCCTGCGTGTTCAGTCCTGTATACCTACAAGGTGTTGTAGCTCCAGCGCGTGTAGCACTCTCGTATATCGTCACTTTAACACCAATCGATCGGCCGTTAGGGTACATACCTTCGAGTAACATCGCCTAACAGAGCACATGTCTAACCTGGTGTATCGTTTTGATCTCGGGGTTTGCAGATGCAATGGCACAGCCTTCCTCAACGTGGGTTCGGCCGTAGCAGATTGAAATTCTCCTCAACTCTTATTGGTTCGATTGAACCATGTGAAATATTTATACAAATGCCCAATAACTCCAGTCGAGCGTAAATGCACCAGTAGCGCCTTGAATAAATACAGAGAGCCCGAACTAATCCTTTTGCTGCCTTTCCGTCTAAGCCGCCACTAAGGCCGGCAATCGCTGGTTGTTGAGCCCAACCCCTTCTGGAGTTTTCTGGATCAAACGTCCTTTGCGTATGGCATCCTTGGGGTCGACCCGGTACTTGAGCTTTACCCCCATGGCGGCTAGCTCTACGTCGAGATATTTCAGTGCGCCAGGAACTGCTACTTTCGTGGTTTCTTCACCTCCAACCCACTGATTACCCTGTCCATCTTCCCATATCTCGCCTTTGAGTTTCATCACTTCAACATCCGGTATTTGATCTAAGCGCCTCGCACAGTTGCGACAACGCACAGTGCTCACTACCTTCTTCTTCCCACCGAAAGGTGTAACCGTAGGTTGTACCGACAGGAACGAACCGCACTTTCGACAAACCCATGTGGGAGTGTAGTCTGAGCAGTTCAGGAGACGATCCTGTAGAAGGAATGCGGTGCCGTGAGCTAGTAGGGCATCTCGTTCCATTTCACCGACACGGATACCACCTCCGCGCTTTCTACCTTTGATCGGTTGTCCCGTAGTCGCTACAACAGGACCCGTAGTTCTGACTTGATACTTGTCGTTTACCATGTGTCGCAGTCGTTGATAATACACGACGCCGATGTAGATATCTGCTGCTAGCTCTTGACCCGTGATGCCAGAATACATTGGTTCGTTACCGTGGTAGTTGTACCCAGCCTTCATCAGCTGATGACCGAAATAGTCCGCTGCAGGGTTGTCCTCATCGAACCGGAATGGAGTAGAGTCTTGAGCCAGACCGTGGAGGGCCCCAGCCTTACCGGCCAGTGACTCCACAAACATACCGATTGTCATACGGGACGGGAAAGCATGGGGGTTGATAATGATATCTGGTTGAATACCAGACTCCGAAAAGGGCATGTCAATAGCAGGCCACTTTTGCGAACACACACCCTTCTGACCATGCCGCGACGAGAATTTGTCGCCAATAATGGGCGAGCGAGGTATCCGGAATTTGATCGAGATGGTCTGGGCTGGTTCGTTGCCTAGCTCGCTTCCGAGAATTCGCACTTCTTCAATAAACCCCTGCTCCGAGTCCTTGTACTTCTCATACTTCGTGACTCCATCCCGATTAACAAGATTCCCACTGTAATCTGCCGAGACGGTATGATAAGCGAAGAGAACATCGCCTTCTTGTACAGCACGTCCTACGTGGGGCAGGCCGTCCTCATCAAGCATAGTTTGTGTCCAAGCCTTCACCGTGCTACCAGGAGCAAACCCGAAAAGCTTATCAATGTTTTTGGTTGACTTGCTCCGGCTCTCATCCTTGATGGTGTATTTCTTCGTCTTGTAGATTGTTCCATGACCAAAACCTCTCTCATGCGCTGACTTGTTGAGAATCATAGCGTCATCCATGTCATACCCAGTGTATGATATCACGGCGACGACGGCATTCGTTCCATTAGGGAAATTGTCGAATCCGTAAGCGTTGTGAAGAGGGGATCGAACGACTGGAGTCTGGCCAGTCTGAAGACGGTACATCTTGTTGTCGGTCCGATATGCTAGGGCGGTTGCGGGCGTTCCCATTGTTTGCTTACCCATTTGGCATTGATACATATTTCTTGGTGATTGGTTGAAATCGGAAAACGGTGTCATGTTGGCCAGGATTGAGAGGATATTCGTGGGGTCGAACTCAACGTGGGTAGACTCTCCCGATACAATCTCCTGTTCAGTGCAAGCGATAGTCATGTAGGGTTGCTCTAAGGTACCAACGAAATCTTCCTTTCCTAGGGGGAGATACTTAGTTGGCCGTACCATTCTAGCTGGCTCTGCCGACATGAAGATACCAGGATAGGAGCCTCCGTTAGACGCAGGAACGTGACCAATCTCTAATTCCAGAGGTATTCCATGGGAGCCCTCTACTTTCCAAAAGCGAAATGTGTCTGCTATTCGTCGCGATTCTGACGGCTTACACCACCCCAGGATTCTGCCATTTAACATAACCACAACGCTTTCATCAGTCGCGGCGGAGGAGGTGTCAACGACACCAAGCTCGGCGGCGAGTTGGGGGATAGCGCCGGCATCGACAGAGCTCGTCATGATCTTGCACTTATGAGCAAGATGGTTCAGAAGACCACAAGGAGAACCATCAGGGGTGTGTACGGGACAAAGAAAGCCCCAAGATTCAGGCAACAACTTTCGAACGGTTGTGGTCTTTAGTTGAGCGAAGAAACTACCTCTGTGAACCATCCGGAAGTGGCTGATAAATCGGAGGAAGTTGAGCTTCTCGGCGACGACTGTAAAGCCGGACACCTGTTGAAGATCCAGACCTGACGGGCTCGACAAGTTGCCTGTTGACAGGAAATATTCGAGCGCATTGCCAACGTTTTCATTGGTCTTCTGGAAAATCTTGACGGGGAAGTCTTTTCTGAACGCGTCCGAGTTGAAATCATTTGCGGGCGATCTTCTCATGTACTCTCGCAAGCCTAGCCGTAAGCCACTCGATATTAGCTCATCCAGACGTTCCTTGATTATTTGACCATACAAAAACCCGCCTAGAAGTATTTCCTGGTTTTGAACAGCATCAGGGTTGTCTACAGCACAGTCTCCAGCGACAAGCGCGTAGAGCTTTCTGATCATTAGCAGGAGGAGTCGGAACTTGTCAGAGTCCTGCTCTTCGGTAACGTTGATATTTCCAAGGTGGACCAGAACGATTCTCCGTAGAAACTCAGTTCCAACTTCATAGTTTGATAACGTATCCGGTACTCCTAAGACAGGTCGAAACTTTTCTCCTAGATACGATCGGGTTTGTGCCATCGTGTATACTCCATAGGTCTTGTATGTACGTAAAAGAAGCTCGACACGGTCTGTAAGAAAGGTGTTCTGGATCCCCTTCGATTCGGGGGAGCCAACTAGCCCCTCGAAGATCTCTCTGTCATTGGTCTCCACAAGTGCTTTCAAGATCATCATAACTGGTACTAGGTATTCATTCTTTCTCCATGAAAATCGAAACGTAACATTGCCATCGTTGAGATAGTGCAGAACATTAGTTTGAGAAGTCTCGTCAGGACGGACGGACCTCAGGATAATGCCGAAAGGGGTATAGGCGGGACCACGGTTGGTGAAGCTGGGACGATAGATGGCCAATGGGAAGTTGCGCCGGTTGAGCAATAAAAGACGAATAATCTTTTCTATGCCGTTGACGATGAAATAACCTCCGAGCTCTTCCGATTCTTCCTTACGGGCAACAAGCTGCGCGGGACTGTTTCCTCTAAGATGGCAATGGTTGGACTACTAGACGTTAGCGAATTTGCAACACATCAGCAGGGCTAATTGTAGTTAGTATATACCTTGATCATGATCGGAAGTAAGCCAATCTCGCGCGTGAATTCTTTCGGGTCTCCGTCGTTTATTCTGTACTCGAACGTAGCAGAGAGCTTGCCCCGATATGAAACATGTCGTTCTCTGCATTCGGCTGGCAGAACCTCTCTCTTGACAGCGAATTTATTAGCCGGTGGTAGAGCCGATTTCTGTAAATGTACGCTCTTGTATCTTATCGAAAGCTTATTTCTCGTTTCGACAGGGATCCGGTCATTGCCATCAAGAAACTCTTTTGTTCCTATATCGGCCAAGCCCTTGGCTAACAGTCCGTTATTGGAGAATACAGCATCGAAAGACTCGATATGAGGGTTCACGGCTTGTTGCAGGAGTGGGTAGGCGGAATGGTCGGTTGGGGGGTTTCGAAATAGGTCTTCGCGGCGCAATGTATTATACTGGTGATCCCAGCTCGTGGCGGTCGACTTGCGCGCCATGGCAATGGCTGAGAGATGAATGGGCACAATTAAGAGTTACGATACAATCCACACCGTTCAGTATATACTACTGGGTCGGGCGATTGTGGATAGAGGTTGATTATGTTTGCATGAAGCTTCAGTAAGATGCCCTGTCCCAAAAGCGTTTGGACGATCCGCAGTGGCTGCTGGCATTGTGAAGCTATTCCAACTCGCTACCAAAAAAAATCCTTATCTGGACCCTGGGCAACGCGCTGGAAAAAAAGACCTATCTTATCGATAGAGTAGTACTTATCACCTGTAATGGTGGGGCCCTCCTACACTCCAAAGTCGTCTTCACCGGCCCACCTGGAGTGGCCGTATCCACACCTGCAGGCGCCGCGAGCCTTGACTTCCGGGGGGCATACGCTCCGCGCCGACCCCCACTCCAGAAAGAGAGTTATAAGTACCTAGGTATTTATTTGTAGCAGAAGCACGGATACCAAAGGTGGCGTAGGTGGCTAAGGGAGTCTTTGCCTAATTAGCTATAATTAGGGCCACCCTAGGCTGCATCTACGGCCAATGCAGGTGGGCCGGTCTTCACACGCTGCGCCTCCTGCGTTGCCGTTTTGAGTCCGCAGATATCTCGAAGTCATTGGTGCCTTTGCAGTGAGCATTTCAAGAAATGTGCTCTATCATATGAGAAAGTGCTGAGTAGCCAACGATACCGGTACCTGTATCGTCCGCAGTACCGCAGACACTCGATATTCCAGCTGAGTGTCTACCTACCCCCTACACATGAGTAAAGTCCACGGGTATTAAGTCCGTTCGATAGGAAAGCGTGGGGTTAACTGAGCAGTGGGCACAGCTCTCGTTGGTGCGTCACTGAAGCTAAACCACCGTCTCTCCTCACGAGGCCACACTCTTCGCATGCCCCCCCTGGTCCGCCAAGGGCGAGTCGCTGGGAGCTATTTAGCCCCCAACTTAATCTATCTCCTAGCGTGTGCTACGCAAGGTGGTGTGTGCTGTAGATCAAAAGGGACCCAAGGTTTGCTCATCTCAGTCGCGAGCTCATCCGGAGTCGTAGTACTCGGGAAGCAAGGCATGGCGAAGTCTTGTGATGTGTTTATGGTACGCGTATCGAGTTCCAAAATGGCCGACCAACACTCGACGACGGCTTCAGTGCTCCGAAGCTATCCCCGTCAACCATCACTGGAACTTTGTTTGTCTGATGTTCCTCGATTCTCCTCCCTGTGGCACGTACATGCCGCATTACGTTCGTACTGCGCATGCAGTCATCTAGATACCGGTAGTCGACCCGAGGCCCCTACAGCTCTGTTGCTGGGGACAGCTCCCATGCCGCCTATCACCTTGCACATCCTCCATCCTGCTGCAGCTCGCATGTAGGTACCTAAGAAATCAGCCACCCAACGACGCATTGGTCGGCTCACCCACTCATCCTGCCGTACATCAGCGATCTCCAATCTACCTAGGCACGCCACTATAGTATGTATATACACATGTAGTAGATGCACGTATACCTAAGGTATAGTGGCGTGTATGCATGAGGGTATGTAACAAGACGTAGTGCATAGACCTACACTGCTTCTTTAGCTCACCTGGCTTATCAATATCGATTAATTCTCGACTATTACATAGTGGTGTGTGTCTGAAATTAGGCAGCCTCAAACTAGACTCGGATTTTTAACAACCTACCATTTCCGATCCCGCGCTTAAATCGCAAACCTCCTAGTCATCCCTTCCTTTGGGCGGCCCGAACTAAAGACCCTAAGGGAACCATTTGTGGCCGGTCATAGACTTGGTCATCGATCTTTATACCCTTAGCAGTCAGTCTGTCCTACTGCTGTTTGTACCACGTCCCTCGAGGTAAAGGAAGCGCATCTCTTACACGCATAGGTGCCAGAATCGAACTAGCTTGGGCTACCTATTTTGCGTCAGACTCTGCTGTCCACTGCTATTGTGCTTAAACATGGGTGGTATTTAGATTCCGAAACCACACATACACACACACACACACACACACACACACACACACACACACACATACCACTTACCCTGCCTAACGTGCCTACCTAGGGTCGAGCTACGGTTCGATTACTTACTTAGGTAGTACCTACATTTACATACCTAACCTACCGTGAGCAAGAAGGCGGACGTCCACCGCAGCCGGCATTGTCAAATTCCTACGAATATTGCGAGTAGTGCGTGGTCTCGAGCTCGCCTTCGACTAAGCCAGATCGGCTTTCCGTGTTTTTTCCCGCTTCATACGCAATCATACCTACATGTTACTGTGCTCATCAAGCAAGAGATCTCTACGTCCATCTTGGAACTTCAAGTCTTCCTACGTTCATCTTACCTAGTACCTTTCTCCGGCAGCCTCCGTAAGAAGACAGTACTACCTAAATTAGAGGGGATTAGGTTCTCCTGTATCGGCTCCAGCAGACACCACACATCACATACCTAACACGCACAGCATACCACATCCAGCCCATTTTGTACCTATCGTCATACCAGGTAGGAAAGGACCTACCTACCCTTAGCTATTAGACCAAGAAGCCGCTTGCGACCGGCCCGTTCCCTGTTCACCCCTAAACTTAGCGGACCCAGCACTACAGGGCCTCGAGGCTTTCTTGAGCGGGCAGGCAGGCAAGGTGAGTGAGTGTGTTTCTTGCTTCCCCCATGTGTGCACCCGCGCTTCTCTTCGCGGCTCGGCCTCCATCCCTTCTCATAGCCAACTGCTATTTCAGTCCCCAGTATACTATTTCAGTATACTCGACAGCCCTCAGTGCTTGTGCCGTAGGTCTTTTTCGGTCCAAGCTTGCGCCGCGAAACCCCACCGCATAGTCAACAAGCGAATGAGAACCCCCGTCCTTCTAGCCGCTCTGTGACGCTGTCTCGTCGAATGCAAGGTTGACCCTCTCTAGCAATTAACCCCCAGCAGCCAGCCAGCAGCCCACCTAGCCCACCTGGCTTGGCTCGTCTGGCTCGCCTCTGGCACCTGGTCGATCACGTCTCGGTCGAAGGCACGGGGCATCTTACAGCTTGTGCGATCTCCTTGGTGGGGAACTTGTCACTCTCTGCCAGCAGCGGCGGCGTCACTCTCCATCCCACATTCACCCATCTTCCCTTGCAATAACGCCGGTCGTGTCTTCACCACCGGCAAGTAGCTGCATACCTTGTCTTGACCGACCACGATTTGCGCCTGGTAGCCGACCCGCCCGTCGCTGTGAGCGCTAAACAAGCAACGGTGCCGCTCACTGTCATACGAGACATTTTATTTATTACTTTTCATGTTACTTTGCATGTTAGAGACACAGACTATTTAACACCTTGTTTGAGATATCCCGTCATAATTTTTGTCTACTCCATCCTCTTCCAGCAGTCCAGCCTTGCGCCCCAGTCCGCTTTTACCTACCCTTTTGAACTCTACAACCACCGCCTACTCCGTCATTTACTTGCTGAGAAGACGCCACACACCGAGCGCTGACTCCTTTCGCACGCTTGGCCGACATCATGGCAGGATTATTTCGCAAGGTATACGACTGGTTGCTCAGGACCTTCTGGTGAGTCTCTAGGTGCCCCCCAATCTAGCACACGACGGTGCAGAGACCCGTTCTCGTTCCATCCCGGCGGTCGCATCGCACGCGCTGGCAGCGCAAACGAGTCGTTCACTAATAGTCGTCTATAGGGCGAGCGAAATGGACGTAACAATGATCGGCTTGGAGAATGCGGGAAAGACATCTCTGCTTCGTGTGTTGTCTGTACGTATATGCTCGCTCCTTGCTGCTGGTCGTTCCGGATTGCCGCTAACTGGGTTCACAGGGAGGAGAGTTCACGATCGAGTAAGCGACCTACCCTTTCAGATATCCCACGTTTCCACCTACACATCCCCTAGAACGCAACACTACTCTTATTCCTCTCAACTGATCCCTGTAGTTCCATTCCTACCGTTGGCTTCAACATGAAGCGAGTGCAGCGCGGTCACGTAACGATCAAGTGCTGGGACTTGGGAGGCCAGCCTCGTTTTAGACCGATGTGGGAAAGATATTGTCGCGGTGTGAGTGCGATTGTTTTCATCGTTGATATAGCAGACGATGCCAAATTACCTGTGGCCAAAGATGAGCTTCATTCCCTCATGTCGCAGAAGACATTGGAGGGCATTCCTTTGCTCGTTCTGGGTAACAAGTCAGACCTGCCCAACAAAATCTCGGTCGACGAGCTCATCGATGCTTTGGACCTAAAGACCATAGCGCATCGAGAGGTTTCCTGTTACGGCATAAGTGCCAAAGAGGAGACCAACTTGGAAGCCGTGGTGCAATGGCTCATGAAGTGGGCAAACAGATAAGCCAAACCTACTACACCTGCCCACGGCGTTGCCGGGGCCAGCTTACAGCCCTCATTCCTCCGTCTTCTTTTCTCTTCCTCGCGTCTTGCAATAGCTTGATGTATTTTCAAACGACGCTCATGATATCCTTGGATCTTAAGATGGTTTTACGTTCCTGGCGGCAACGACCTAATATATAAGACTTCTCTCGCGAGCCTTCCAAACGTGTTTGGCTGTCGCCGTGCTATCAGCACGTATGCCACCCCTCCGGACCACATGTTATGGTATGCTCAATCTCTCGATGGATGTCGAGCGCTCGGCGATTCATTGCATTGGGACGCCTAACAGTATCGATGATCGGGGACACCGATGAGCTAGAGAAGAGTGGATGTCTTCGCCCAAAAGAATCCCGACGCCGGAAGGAGGGTTGTGGCGATCGGGTACGGTTGCCGATGCGCGTGTTGCAGGTCAGGCAACGAGGTTCTCTGTATTTAGGCGCATTTTCTGATGAGATAAATAATGATTCATGACACAACCTCTATTCCGTATGCTCTAAGCATTTTTGTTGAGAGGCCACTCTGCAGAGACGCACAAACAAGGTAAAGATGGCACGAAGTGAAGTAGTAAGAGATAACTACATCGACCGGTCCTGCTGAAGAATGTCGCTTAACAGAAGGGATGAGTACCATGTATAGGAGTGAGAGGAAGTAAAGACCAAGAGATCTTCTCCTTCTACCTGGGGAGAGATGAGGGAAAACGAAACAAACAGGGAAAACTGGATAAAAGAAAAGGGGGCAGCTGGATGCTTTTACACGCGCGCGCGCACTCGCACACCACACCACCGCTCTCTCTCTCTCTCTCTCTATTGTCTCTCAAACAAACCATGCGGATGCGGTGATGCGTTGGCAAAAGGTCTTTTTTAACCTAAGCGTATAGTCGCGACCAGGGGCGGGGCAGTGATTGGCTCTGGGATGGCGGTTGCTCAGGGGGGGTTTGCGCAACGTGGACACACACACGATTATTGCCTTGAAGCGAGTATGTGTGTGTGCTGGTTGCTGGTTGCTGTGTTGGCAAAAAAAGGCCAACCAAAAGTGGGTGTGGTATGAGTGGGTAGGTTCCAAATCCGACTTAGGTAGATAGATAGTGCATTTGCATGTTAGCGCCCGTATTTCCCTACTTCTCTGCGTTCTTGTCTCTATCACTCTTTTTCCCCGCTGTAGGTAGACAGGTAGATGGACAGCGAGAGATACTCGAGACTCTCGGGCTTGCTGACAGATATAATATAGTAAGGAAGACAAATAGAGGGGTGAGAAGGAGTGGCCAGGAGGTAAACCGAAAAGGAATCGAAAGGAGAGGGAGACAGCAAGACGGAACGGGGAGCGTTGTGAAACTAAAGGGAAAAGGTCCTAATCAAATCTTTTCCCCGATAATCGAGCTGAGAAAACACGAGGGGATATCATGTAAATGAATAAGGATGTAGGTAAAAATAAAATAAAAACAAATCGAGTCAGAATATTGTGGATAGAAAAGAGAGATATTGTAGCGAATTAACCAGGTGTAGTAATAGACAGGTAGGTGGATGGACGTGCACGTCAGTCAGTCAGTCAGTCAGTCAGTCAGTCAGGGCGCGCGCTGGCTGTTGCGCTGCTGCACGCCTTTTTCGCGGGTTTTCGGAGAATTTTTGACGTGGCAGCAGTTCATTAGATGGTTGCTAAACGCAGTAGTCTGTCTGGCTTCGGGACTGCGGGCTCCAGAGTTTCAGGGGCTTGTTACGCCCTCAGAGGCGGCACTCGCATTCTCTACTTACTCAGTATATCTCTACTCAGTGATTGTTTTATTTATATCTTAGCTCTTAAGCGAATTCACATCCCTTTGATTGTCTCGATTTCAAGATCGTGTGTGTGGCGTTGCGCAGCGCAGCGCACCTACGTGACGCGCCCGCTCTCCCGCCATGCCAGGATGGGAAGGATTTGATCTTGCCCAACTATATCGAGATGCCGAACCATGTATTGTATTATGTTAAGACGCTTACAAATACGACCCCAGTCATGGAAAAACAACCTGCAGTAGATGCCATGAGGCAATGCTGGTGTCGTCCGTAGTAACATACTGAGTAGAAGCAAAAGAAAGAAGTCGAATCCCTATTGGTAACCTGCGGCCATGCTTCGTTGCATACACCTAGCTAGCGCTAGTTACCCGAATAGCCAACTGTCAAGTTCCAAGCAATTGACACACTTCGGGAACTTTCGTTAAATGTCAATACGTGGTGAACAGGTATATGGTGCATACCCTGTAGAAGCCCGTTGAATCCTAGCCGAAGTGCAGGAACAGCGACTGGCAGTATATCACCAGAACAGGATGTTAACAGTTCTTCTTAAACGAACAGGTAGCTCAAAGAAACAGTAGCTTGGCCGACCGCATGAGGCAGCATGTTCATGTTTCTCTCCCGGGCCGTGTGTTATCCCGTGTCTCAAAGGTTCGGTAGAGCACGACTGATCAAATCCGGCGCACGCAAACTGAAACGACTTTGAGATGTGACAACGTGCTCAATACCCGTCTCATAGCCAGCCACCCACTTAGTCCGATGACTGGATGGGTAACAGTACCTAGTCTAAGTTCGCTCAGCCTTGATAGCGGAGCCGTCATTTGCGAGTTCGCTAGTTACTGTTAGGTGTTAGACTTGTTGTCTCCTAGACAGGTAAGTATATCAGGTACGGAGTACTTGACAATACCCAATGGAGGCAGAGTATGTAAGGGAGAGGAAATGGGGATTTGCCATCATCCCTTGCTACTTGTTGGGAGCAGATGCGATACGTTGCTCGAACGTTCGGAGAAGCACAGCGAAGGGCCCGTGATTGCATCCGAGCATGTTTTGGAATTCCCTCTCTGGCTTCCCAAGATGCCCGCTGCGCCCCAGCTTGCCTACTAGCAGAGCCAAGGGTCTTGATAGGCAGGAAGGACAGCTACCTAAGTAGGTAGCCTACCAAAACACTCTGGCACAGCCACAGTGAGCTCCTGTTCGGGTCTAGGTCACGCCCCACCAACCACTCAGGAAATCAGGTGATTGGTCTTCGCTGCCTCTGCCACGCCTCAAGCCGGCATCCGGTCTCTTGCTGGTATTGCTGCTCGATCACCGGGGCATCACTAAGAACCCTTGCTGCATGTACAGTACCTGCCCAATACCTACCGTCAGCTGTTGTTGAGAAGAGTTGGGCGATGACGAAAGCCTGCCAGTTAGTCCTTCATTCCTTCGACAACAACTCAGGGCTGTAAACTACTTGCTCTTACCCTTTAAATCTCCGACACAAGCCACCCCACCTCCTCATTCATTTACACTTTCCATCCCATCGTTATTGATAAATTCTTCATTTCTTCTGAAAGCATCACCACTCGCTCTATTCCATCACTTCAGAGGTCCACTCGAGTGTCACCGTCTTACATCAACTCCCTTAGTCGATCGGGCGTCTCTCCGTTACCTCTCCAAGTGGGTCCCCCAATCCAGTCCGGTCACAGTCCCACACGTCACTGCTGCATTCGGGGTCTAGGCGACCGGTCATCATCATCCAATTCATTAAAAGGCCAGCCAGCCCTCTGGACCTTGCGACTCACACACTTCCACCATCTATCGCATTCCCCCCACAACACATCACGTCCACAACACCGCGTTGAGATGGCCCCGGTCCTCGATCAAGTCAGCGACATGCTGCTGAAGCGCGATTCTTGCTCGCCCGGGTTTTACTATGACGGCTACTATGGGAGGTGTGTTCGCGGCAGCACCTGGTATTGGTACGGGCGCTGGATCTTCGCCGCCATTGTCATTGTGCTTTTCTTCTTGATCTTCTTCCTATGGGCGTAAGTTTTTGTATGCCCCTACGCCTTTTCTAGGTGCACAAACTGACATAAACGCAGTTGCCTCAACTCTCGGCGTCGTCGCCGTCAGGGAGTCCGACCTATGTACGGTACTGGCTGGATGGCACCGCCTCAGTATTCTCCTCCTAACAACCCTGCGGGGTATAACCCTCCACCGCCCGCCTACGGTGCGCACCAACAATCTTATCCCATGGACAACCGGTATCAGACTACAGATGGCCACTACGGTCAACAAGCAAGCGGTGTTGAGCCTCCCAAGAACGTGTATAGTGGTAATACCGACTATGCACCCCCTGCTGGCCCACCACCGGGCAAGTAAACGGCTTTATTATCAGCACGGAGATGGAGATGATGTAATAAGTGGATAATTGCGCATCGAGTTGCGCTACTCGGCGCGAGGGACGATAAAAGGACAGAATGGTATACCCCGTTCGTAGTCTCAGGCTTCTTTACCTTTGCTCTACATCAGGACTGTTTTGAAACTGGCGTTGGCGGGATTATGGATTATGACGTGCAAGGGTCCCACTCCTTCGAACGTTTCAACGAAGCATTGTCTATGAATATAGAATACATAATATTTCTCGTGGCTTTTATTCCAGCCTCTATGCGTTGCGCTATGAGACAGAAATGCTACAATGAAGATGCTGTAGCTACACACTCATGCATAAGTTATACATTCCTATGTGCTTGCTTGCGAAATCTGATGATGCTAAATTTCAGATTGCAAGCTAATAACAAAATCTGACGTGAGATGATACACGCATTCCCAAGCCTCTCGAGACCTATCTGTTTCGAAACGTAATAAATCCTACCGGAGTTCATGCTGTCGCTAGCGATGCCTAGGGCACCATGACTGCCTCACCTAGCCCTTTCTCAGATGTTATTGATTTCATCGACCCCTCAGCACAAATTCCTTCTCTAGGCCGGCCAGAAATACATCACTGTCATAATTTATATCAGCATTAGCACAGACACTTCGGAAAAACACGGTCTATCTAACAACTTAGTTTCTTCCAACTTAATCCTTCAGTAGCAAGTGGCATGTGTGATGTTTAGAAGATTTGATAGGTCTAGCATAAGAACGCTTAGTAAGTTGTTCCCGGGCCCGGCAGTGTTCTGTCCCTAGAGGCCTCCAGCCGAGCTTATTGTGTGTGCATCTGCCGTGCAGTGCTGCGCCTCATACTTTGCCCGTTGTAGAAATGCACATCTCCGTGCTCGTCCTCTTTCGTAGTTTCGTTGTATACAAACTGAGAGATAAAGAGGGTCTCAAGCTGGTATGAACATATTATACGGCATCGTCCGACAACATAATTACACGGATACGCAGTATTATCTTTTCTGTATTGAAATCGGGGTCTTGGGCATGATAGAATATCAGATTAGTCCTAGTTACAGTAATTATAGGGTGGTGGTTCCAAATGCAGCTAGGAGTTGGCCAAGGAGCTCACTTCGACCGGCAGGCTGACAATATCATTAGATTTAGTCGTAGTTGGCAACTGACTTTCTTTTCCTAGAGCTCGCTGCGTATTTGCCCACGGGTACCCAACTTGAAACCCTACACTAGCCCAATGGGTTAATCGCAGTAACAGCACGCACCACCGCTGCATAGGGTGACTGGCTATACGCGCGTATCACTACCGTCTCGCCGCGACCGGGCGACACGACGACTCCCACAGAGCTGTCCACGGCATCGGGGTTCTTATAGGCCGTGGTGCAAGTGTGAGTGTCGAGCCGAGTAATTAAATATTACGACTTGCACCGACCGGGCGGAGTGTTGTAGGTAGTTTGTGTATTCAATCGCGACCGTACTCAGCGAAGTCAAAGGCAACCCCGACGGCAGATCTAGCAGCAGCTCGCAGCACCCGCGCAATTGTCGGGCTTGCCAGCACGTCAAGGTTTTAAAGTAGATCTTTCGAACGTGTTGCAACGCGGAATGGCATAGGTACGTAGAATCCATAGGGTGTGAACGCGCCGCAACACGGAATGCGCTCGGATTCATAGGTACCTATGAAACGTCCTACAGCGCGTGCGTATATACTGTATAATAAAACTTATCAAGGCTAATTTCTCTGCTGGACCGTTGCCGGCCCGATTTCAACGCCTAATTAACCTTATAAGCCGCCAACAGACTGAAACTAACCTTTGCCACTGCCAACAACACCTTCACAAATAGATCTCATTATCGGAATCCTCCCACACTTCAGCTTCCAACTTAACAGGCTTATTTTTAACAACGTTTTTACCCTTCCGCAGCGCCATTGGCCATCGAATAGCCTTTAGAGTGAAGAGCTAGTGCTTGGCTACGCGTTGCAATATCAAATTGTAACGCTATCGCAATAACTATAAAAAGGTAAGGTAAGAAGCAAAGATAAGCTAGAGAGATCATCAAACGCTAATAATTTAGGTGGGAGATTAGGTGCTAACTGTTTAGGCTAGCTTCTGAGCCTAAGCCGTATAAAGGTCTTGCCAAGAAAACCCCAAACTTTTGGCCCCGACCTCCCTATCGCCATCTTCGTTTCCATCTTTGGTTTCGACGTGATACAACAACATGGTCCCTCCATCGTCTCTCGAAGGCATCATCGATTTCTCTACAGAGCCACCTTTAGGGACAGAGCGGCGCTCCGTTGCCAAGGATAGATTCAACCGTATTGTCGACTATTTTAACACCGATCCTAGCAACCGTAGTCCTTACCATCGCTCTCAACTTATCCGCTTCACCTACCAGTACGCACTTTCCGAACAATCCCAGGACAATCTATTACGGGCCTTCTTTCAGGCTATGACACTCTCGCTAGACGATAATGACGGCTTCGACTTCGACGAGCTCCGACCAAAATTCTTTGGCTTCGCGGATTATCTTTTAGATAACTTCTTTTTGCCTCGTTAGACCCTATCTATAAATGCCTACTTCCGTTTCTTAGTCGTGGTTAATACCTGTTAGTGAAGGCTTCTACCAAAAAGACGCCCCAGCCCACGCCGACTTACCATTCCGCAGTCCAGGAGGTCCAAGGAGTGGCGCACGGTTTCGTGGGAACTCCAGCCCGAGTATCGGCTCTGCGGGGCGAATGCCTTCTCCGGGACCGCTATCGTTGTGTAGTATCGCGGAAATTTGATGTGCATGAAGCAGCGAACCGCTTTAATCGTGACGATGATAACGCTCAAGATGACGATGGGAATTTATTAGAAGGAGAGCCGCTTGATTCCTTAGAAGTAGCCCATATACTTCCACACTCTTTGACAAAGGTCAATACAAACCACGAATTAGTAAGTTTTGTTCCCCTATAATTACCTCTTTTATAGCTAACCTATCTTTAGGACAGTACTAGAGCAGCTGCGCTCGCAGTCCTTAACATGTTCGATCATGGAGTTACACATCTGATAGAAGGCACCGATATTGACCGGCCACGTAACGCACTCACTCTTACCCACCAACTCCATTTGTTTTTTGGCGATTTCAAGATTTTCTTTGAGTCTGTTCAAGATGAACCGCAGTCACATACCTATCTTGTCAACTCATTTCTACATCCGTCCGTCTCTAGGACTCTAGGCCTACCTATTACCCGCACATTCTACCTTACTGATACCCGGACAATCGACCCTCCCTCACCCCGGCTTTTGGCCGTTCATCGTGCTATTGCGCATATTCTCCACCTCTCGGCAGCGGGGGAATATATCGACAGGTTGCTCCGAGATATAGACGAGAAAGGTATACTGGCAGATGGATCTACCGACGTGGGTCGCTTGGTAAAGCTAAGCTTGTCAGGGTGGCTGGATAGGAGTGCTATGTATAATTAGACACTGAATGTATATATTTGACGATAGCACGTTCTGGAAGATCACAGCCCTTGCGTGCATGGTCTTTTAAGCGAGCATCAATGTTATATTGCGCAGAATGGAATATATGGAATACTCAGCCCGCGAATCGATGTTATTATATATACATATTGAGAGTTAAATTCTAGTATCTTATATTTTTGCCGCTTGTAGTAAGAAATCTAAGCACTATGTATAACGCATCTCTCACATAACCGGGCCACCCTGAAACCCCATATAAAATCCACATATAAAAACTGTAATAACTTTACTAATTTTATAGCTATAGACATGCAATTTAATAATTTAAGCTATTAACTAAAAAGTCTATATAAATATATTTTTGTTTATTTTACTACTATTTTATTTCCTAATGAAATAAAAACCACGTTTGATAAAAAAAGTAGTATAGTGTTATATTTAGCCTTATTAGGCCTTAAAGTTATATGAACCTATATATTTAAAGGTACCCTCCTTATATACGTCTTATACCTAATTCCTCTTTTTTATAAGCTTTAGTCTTATATAATATTTATTATATAGAATATAAGATTTAAAGCTATTTATATATATTATATCTAATTTAATCTAATTACCTACTTATAATAATTTTAAAGCTTTTTTAAAAAGTTACCTATAATATTTAAATGGCTTATTAAAAACCTGTTACTAGAGCGAGTACTACACCTAAAATCCTTACTTAAGCCAAATTATTAATAATAGTATAAACTTAAACCTAGTATAAATTGTCTTTAAAACTAGTAGAAAACGATTGCTAATATAAACTGTCTCTAAAGCTACCTAAGAGCACTACTATATATAAACTTTAGTAATAAAATATCTAGTTATAAGTAGAAATAAAATAATTAAAATAGTAAATTTTAAAAGGAAAATAAATTGCAAATATTTTATAGAAAATTTAAAGCTGTTTTAGTCCTAGTTTAAAAGAAAAACAAAAAAAGCAAAGAATAAAAATTTTAAAAGATTTTAAAGATTCCTTTAACCTTAATAATTAGTTAACACCTTTATTATAGTAATAAGATTAAAACTAAATAAGGGGAAATAAAAACAATAGAGATAATAACTTTTTATCTTTTTTATACCCCTTTTTATAAAGTTAAAGTCGGGGTAGTTTTAAAAGCTAATTATAAAAGAATTAAAAGTATTATTACTATAGTTTTAAATATTAATAAATATATTATTCTTTAAAAAAACCTGATCTTAGTCGCTTTATTAACTTTAATTACCTTTTTTTAAACTTTAACTTTACCTATTATTAGTAGACTAAATAGGTTTTAAAACTAGAATCTATATTTAAAATACCTAGTTAAAAGTTTAAAATTAATAAAGCTAAAGTTTTATATATAGCTAAAAAGATAGATTATTATTATAAGAATTAATATTTAATTATATTATAAAGAGTAACTTTTAGGAAATAAGCCTAAATTCAGACTAATTTTAGTAAGTTTTTAAAATAAACTAAAACTTAAATATATTTAATCCTTTTTTTTAAAGGCTAATATTACTAATTAATATAAAAAAGCTATCTAATATATTAACTAAAACTTTTGTTTATTTAACTAATACCTAGCCCTTATTAAAGTTTAAAACTATTAATAAAGTAAATATAAAAAGATTATAAAATATTATTAAAAACTAGGTG
>NPFG01000298.1:0-49233 GCA_002288965.1 Xylaria sp. MSU_SB201401
ACTATTAATATATATATAATTAAAGGCTTTTGATTTAGCTAACTTAATACCTTTATTTTAAGCTAAAAATAGGTATACTACTTTTTTCTAAAGCTTTTATTAATATTAAAAGTGTTTAGTATATGTTTAACTATAAGTTTAAACTTAAAAAGCAAAGGCGTAAAGCTTAGCCTAGCCTGCTTTATAGCCTAGTTAACTAATTACTATTTTTAGTAGATAAATAAAACTTAAAGGTATTAATAGGTTTTTTTTTAGATTAAGACTTTTTAAAAGCAGTAAAATATAAATGACTTATTAATATCCCACTTATATACTACTTGTTATATAGGTATACCTAATTAAACTATATAAATTATAACTGTTATATAATAATTTTCAAAAACTAAAGGTATAGTAATAAAGAGGAGTTAATTGTGAAAAAAATAAAGGTAAAAAATTATTATAAGACCTAAACGCGGTTGCATTATTAAGTAGTGATTAATTAAGGTGGCTAGATAGGCTAGCGCGTTAACGGGGGTCCGGGGGGTGGTTCGCAATGCAGGGGGTTCGCGATCCCGACGTCATCCTTATCAATCTAACCATCAGTCAATTTGATGTCGTGATCATCAGGTAAGGTGTAGTCGTCCGAATATGTATCTTGCATCACCAATTCTTCTGATTCATCTGTTTTTTAGATCAGCAGCCGTATAGCTCATTCCCTGTTATATCCAGTACGCAGACTGCACGGTGTGGAACGGGTAAGTTATCCGGCGTATTTGTCGACAACTTCGAGACCCCCAAACTACCAAACTAACCTGGGGACGAGGTGGTGTCGTGTAGTTAGCGTATGCTATGCTGCTATACATGTACACCCCAAGCTCTGATATTCAAGATCCTTCATGTCGCTACAAACCACGACTAGTAATGACTGCAACAAGTCGAGACGCAGTGGGTAAGTTGGCCATAATATAACCCTCCGATACGGCAAAATTCCATCGCTTCGTATGATCATGGTACAGCAAAGCAATCCGTGACTTAGTGGCTTTCCCGATCCTTATACGTGAATATGAACGTTCCTCGAAACTCGGCCGTCATGGGCATCCATCCAAAACGGTGCATCGTGGTTGAAGTTCAGTCTTCTCAAGCCCGGGCAAAGTCCAGTAGAAGCCAACCGTAAGGCGTTGCAGACGTAAACAGGCAAGTAGTACGCCGAGTTAAGCCAAGTCAACTGGTTTAATCGACGCCGAGAAGCTTTGCACGCCGATTTATCATGGCACGTAATCCAAACCGAAGGGTGAAGCGTGATCATTGTCCTGCCTACTTTTACCTCTTATGCTGTACAAATTTCAACGGTCACAAGATTTACGTGTGAACTAGAACCCGCATTAGCCTTTTCAGCCAAGCCCACCTATGATAGGTTCCAGGCCAGAATCATTATCAGGCTTACTATCAGGGTCTTTATTATTGTTGACTGTATCCACGTCAGAGTGATTCTGCATTATTGTGATCAATTGCAGAAGGGGGGTCGTCGTTGCCACGAGGGTTTACTTAGTTTCCCACCAGATGAGTTTATTGATGATTGGCTTCATTGTCAATGTAGTCCTGCTGCTGTTCAGTAACTAGACAGCTCGGTGGCGGGAATGATATGTCAGAATGTGGGTGCAAACTTTGCGCAGGCTCCGGCAAAGGGAATCGAACCGATTAGTCACTTAGCCGTTAGGGTTTCAATCAAACTAAATGGATTTCTTCTTGCATGTTCACTAGAGCAAGTGAGGGCGAGAAGATAGCCGCTCTTCAAAGCTTGCCAGGTATTACAAAGCAGCAGCATCAGGACAAAAATGGACATGGTCCTTCCAAAAAGTGTAAACTAAAGGAGCACTTGAACCATCCAGCAGTAAGGTAGCGGCTGCCCTACCATATTGCGTATAAAGACTATGAATATAGCTGTGCCCGGGATAAAGTAGAGTAGACAACGTATGATTGAGTACAATTGATTATAATCGTAGTACGCACCCCAAGCCTATTGATGAGATATATAAATAAAATTAGTATCACTCTTCATTCACATACGACCATAGGATCTGGAGAACGCGGGGTCCCGTCCGCTCCCCCTTAGCTAAGCCAGATACCGCCAGATTAGTAGTTGGGTCGGTGACGACCAGCAAATCCCTGGTGTTGTATGTTTTTGCCTTCTTTACCCCCAGAATTTTTTTTTTTTTTCTTTTTTTTTTTCATCTGCTTCTTTATCCCAGGACTGAGTATTCAGCGACCGTTATCTTTTGCGTTTAGTTAAACTTGATTGGCCTAAACATATGAGACTCAAACACGAGCCGTTGCAACTCGACATCGAGCAGAGCCGGGCCCGCCCTAGGACCTAGGCTGCGCGAGGCTCTTCGTCTACGCCCTCATTCTGTTCTTTATGTTACTGTGAGTTACCCTCGTACTGTCCCGGATTTCGCGATATAGGGATCGTACTTGGACCATGCTGTGACGTGGCGAGGCTTTACATTCAATCTGATTTCTCCCCTTTCTACCGCATTCACGGGCCGAGAATTAGTATGTTATTTATTAATATCAGTCACCGCCGTCGGTAGTGATGCTAGCTAGCTTTGCTTATCTTTAGTCCAGGAGCTGGCTAGTCGAGTCCGCAGATATCGGATACCTTTAATTCTCGAAAAAGACTGTGTTCGTTACATCTAGTATGCTGCAAAATAACGAGATCACTGTTCTCCCAGATTTTTTCTAGTCAGCCTTGGCTATTTCTTTTCATGGTTCCCGCGTTGTCTTCAGCGCTGGTTAGGTCGAAGATACAAGATAGCTAGCAATTAAGGGAGGGGGAGGTAAATGCATAAATGATCTCTTATGTGTGGTATAGGAGTATTTATCATTTTACTTTCGGGTAACAAGATCTTTGTGTTTGCTCTGGGCATCACCTTAACCGTTTTCTATACGTTCTTGTAGGGATCTTGGCAAGTGCTACTAGGTAGAGAGTTATGTAGTATCAACATTCACGATAGCACCGTGCTAGTTGCCATTGAGAACTCGTATGTCGTAGGTTCTAAGTACTCGGTAACGCTTGATACGATTTCCTTCGGGGGCTGGGGGACATAATTCTTAAAAGGGTTGAGTCTCGCCGCTAGGTCCCTATTCTGGCGGTTCTTCGCTTCTCATATAAAACAATTGACGCCTACAGAAAAAAAACACACAGATGAATAGCTCGGCACGGATAGAGCAGCAAAGCTACTACAACAGTCGCGAGAGCCATTTGATATTACAAACATCATGTCTGAAGTTTCGGCCAGGGTTCTATATGCGCTACAAAAAGAGAACATTAGAAGATTGCACGTTGCTGTTGTCTAGTCGTGGAGTATAAACACGCGCACTACTTTTACGCGGCTTCTGTGTCAGGTAAGCGAGTCTTTATAGCTGCCCTATTCATACATCTTGCAGGCTAGTGTTCAGGAGGCCTTCTCGGTTTTTGTCTAATATCCCTATAGTTTAACATTCCAAGTTGTACAAAGGTATCAAGTGTAACCGAGGCTTTGTAAATCAACTGGGTTTGGCCCTGGTTTGTTTGACACCGACTGTAGATAGTGTATCGGCTGGCGAGCCTCCCAGCATACGTACTGACAGCCACATAGATTCGAGAGGAAGAAACACAGCCCAGTCACATCTATCTTCACTTAAGAAGACGTTCCTCCCTAAAGCAAGCTCCTGTATCAGTGCAGTTTCGAGTATATTAGCACAGCTCTCAGGTCTAGTTACTTCAGTTCTTCTTGCGAAAGTTACCGTAAGTTTTGACATCTACGTGCAATGTTAAGCGAAACTGCGAGTAATTAGCATTCGAGAACGAAGACGGGAAAGAAACAACTCTAATTACATTATAAAACGGCCGCTGCATGGATCATACTATATATACATTTCCTACGCGAGGACTCGGTAGGTAGCTTGCTTAAGTAGGAACCGGGAAGTTGGGGTACATGGCCGATGGTTGCTAACCACGCGAACACCGTATATTTATTTTCTCCACACTTGACTCTTCACAGGCGCACCTTAACCCGCGGATATAAAGTACGATTCCAGTTATGTTTTTTGACCCAGCTTTCCTAAGCCACGTTGTCGAGGCTAAGAGTAGTATAAGGGGCATACTGCTAAGCGCTTGAACAATTTAAAAAGAAAGAAAAACCAGGTTGAGAGGCATATCAGGCAGGGGGCCCAAGTGCGAAAAAGTCGGTCAGCGATGCAGGCGACGATGGAGATATACTGTACAGACGAGCCACGAGAAATGCTGTCCAATAAAAGGTACGGCAGACACAGTATCTGGAGAACGCATGGTGGATGGTTTCAGCTTACAGACCGGTATATATATATACCTGAGAGGGGTCTAGGTCCAGGTCTAGGGTGGCAGCTGGCCCATCGGCGGAAGGACCTAGTCCTTGCGCGGAATGTTTCAAAAATTGTGCGATGGGAACTTTTCCCATAGCCACATACGTTGGTCATCCGTCATGGCCCTCTACCAACTAGGTACTGACTAAGTATTGCGGGAGGGAGGTGTGTGCGCTGGTTGCATGGTTGCTGGCATCGCGGGTGGCAGGGGTTTGCATGCCAGTTGTAAGTCGGTAAGTAAGTAAGTAAGTAAGCATGGAGGCATGTAGGTAAGAAGGTAGGTAGGTATAGGATACGGGTTATATACATTTAGATCCCTGCATGAAGCTGCATGAAGAGAGATCCCCCATTCGTCATGAAGAGCAGTTCGTTTTGCCATGCCCACCCTTGCGACAACTTTGACAACTCGACAGACTGTTACACCTGCAGTAGGTAGTTACTCGAGACATGGGAATGGACGCTTAGGTGGTATTGAACGACCTCTCCACGTCTACAGGTAGTGTAGTGTATAAAGCCCAGGGAGGTAGGGTGTTACTATGTATAAGTAAGGGCGCAGCCCGTTTCTCACCAGTCAGTGTCTCATCTAGGCTGAAGGCAGGCTCGCATTTCGGTGAGCAATGGACCGTTCGTTCGTTTAAAAGGCCTGGCATAATGGAATTTCTTACTTGGTTTAGTCTCCATGTATGGTTCTGAATTAATATGCGTTCGCGAACCGAGACGGATGGACGCGGATTCAGGTGGGAATCTGCATCGTATTTTCATATATACCTGCATTTGTAGAATGGGGATCAGATATTTAAGTAGGCTACCTACCTACCTACCTACCTACCTGCTGTAAGCAAAATGGCAATCTGGGATAATCCATGTCATTTTGTCGTTCCTGATCATATGATATTCTCAGCATGAATAATGAATATAGAATGATACAGCGATACCTGGCCTAAAACAGTAACAAGATTCGGCTGTCTCATTATGTATCCTGGTCAAGTCGCAGACATAGAGTTTTTGTCGCCTTTCGCAATCCCTGTTGTTCATCCTTTTTCTCCACGGCTCTTTTATCTGGGGTTCCACCCGTTTGTTGGAGGAGGGAGGGGGCTTTATAAGACATTATATTTCACGCCGTACCGATCTGACTTCGGATTTCTCCCTCTCTTTATACGCGGCTTGTCCTCGGTCGCATACTGCTTGCTCCCCCCGCTGTTGGGCTGGGTGGTGGGTGCACATGACAACGGCAAATGCAGATCAACCTGCATATATCGCCCGGTTCCATCCCGGTTAGGCCAACCTACCTGATCCTGATCCTCGCAGACTCCTTTTCATCGATGATACGATACGATCGCGTCTTCTGCTGCGCAGCTAGCCTGAGGTCGGTCGGTCATGCGAGCAGCCACCTAAATAGGTCGTAGATGGAGGCGAGTCGCAGTGGCACTACCTATTGTGCATAGTAGTAAGGAGTGGCTTAGGCTCTTGCGTCTTGGGCTTGGGCGTCGATATGTGGTGACTACGACAAGACGCAGAAAGATGCGAGCAGGTAGGTAGCATGTGCCGTGGGGGGTCACACCCGCAGACAATAGGTACACGATATACTCAGTGCCGTAATCCAGCCCCTCCTGTCCCCCCAACTTGGCGCCAGCAGCCGTGGACATGCTTACTTACTGAGTAGCACTTGCAGCGAACATCTCTTTCTGGTGTGTGTGCTGCATACCGATGAATGCGGTAGCCTTGGTATGTACGGTACTTTGATGGGATACACCATCACGTAACATGGCAGAAGCAAATGCGCTCGGGTAGATGTATGAATTTGGAAGTCCCTGTCGCGAATCCTACCCAACCAAGCGGGAATCAAAGTCGAGAGGTACCCGGGTGGTATAAGATACAGTGGCACAGAGCTCGTAAAGGAAAAAAAAAAAAAAAGTAAGTACTCAAATCCGTGGATCTCGTTGCTTTGCTTAGCTGCGTCACTCTGGGTTCGATACCGGGTTACATGGGTAGTTAATTCGGCGAGGACGAGGAGGGAATGGTTTGTGATGTGCCGAGATAGCACAAGGTGAGTTCGAGACACAGGTGGTTCACCCTATTAGAGTATCAGTCTCACTTGGCGATTCGAGACAGCAGCATAATGTGTTCAAGTGGAATAGTCAAGACTTGGTCATTATCTTATTGATTCGCGTTCAGGCATCGTGAGTAATGTTGGATTTGGTGATTAAGCGAGCAAGCTCAAGGTCGATGGTGAAGTATCTGCCCTATGATCTTCTTCCCGAATGGTTTCGTCATTCTATAACGAGTAGTTAATACGTATCAGTATAAAAATAAGACTAGTTGGGTGGTGGAGATACAGGTATTCTTTAGATCTCCCCAGCCATCTACGTAGGTACTTACATGTTAGGCGGTGCGTATGTCTTAGGTATATCTGGGACACAAACCTGTACCTGCTCACCTTGAGAGTATTTATCTGCAATATTCGTACTACAGTATAAATATCGATTTATTCGGAATCCCTGGCTTGTACAGCTACTGCATCGAGAAAGCTTGGGAGAATGATTGGATAGCAGCTGGGAACTCGAGGCGCTGATCAAATGGTTACATGCCAATCCTATTTACACGTACGTGTACATGGTTTTTACTGTAGAGAGTTTTGGCTAACCGCCTGGCGACCACTATGCACTATGGGGATTCTTTGTGGAGAAGCAGGGCAAAGCGCCAAAAGGCAGAGAGGTGGAAAGGGTGCGCACTTGCGACAGGGGTCAACAGCTAATCTGCAGGGATTACAGGACAGGGATTAAGCGGTAGGGACGGAGAGACAGGGGTGGGACGACATGGGTCTTCAAAGGAACTGCAGGGAGCTGTGAAACTTTCTGCTGCTTGTTGCTTCCTTCATGTACACTGCCGCTTCGACCTGCAGTCAGTAGGTACTGTTTACCGACATACTTACTCAGCTGACTTTGTACATTACACAGCCTAGATGAAATTTTTATATCAAAATAATTGTATGGTAACATTGAAGGTAGTAGATTTTAGATAGGATATAGGTAGGTAGAAGTATAAGGATACTTAGTGATAGAGCTACTGATACTGAACCGAATTGTACCAGCATCCATCTACCCACTACCTACGTGTAAGTTACATGCAACGCTAGCACCACTAGCGCATGCCCATGCTACCTTATCAGTGTCGAGCGGTACTGAAACTCTGATACCACAGATACGTACCCTCCTTGTACCGTGCGTGCATGAGTTAGAGTGTATGCAGACCAATATAGACCTGCCATATACATGCCTCCTGCACAGATGCTAGGTACCCACCCACTCACTGGCACACTAGCGCTGGGGTACCGGTATGATGCTTGATGGCTTGCTTGGGTAGGCGACCAGGCCCCGAGCTTCTGACCCGAGAAAAATAAATCGTCGCTAGCTGATCCATACTATCCCATACCATCCATTACCTTACCATGCTTTTTTCATCTCCCCCGTCCGCATCATCCAAAATACTACTCACACCTCAACCTCAACCTCAACCTCAACCTCAACCTCAACAACCTCCGCCTCGCACATACCGGTGCACATAACTGCTACACATACCGCTACACATTACGCATGTAGCCTGCAGAGTGCGACCTATATACCACCTGTTTAACCATCGACACCCATATCACACCTAACCGATTCCACCCCCTCTTCTCTGTCAACGCCCTGCCTGCTTCGTTGTTTTGTGGCTGAACTCTACCTAATAATAATCCTCCATACCTGCCTACCCAGCGGGCCATCGTCGTTATCGACCGCATCTTCCCAGGTATCCATCGGTAGTACCTTCGACCTAGTGCACACTGGCATCCACTCTCGCAAACCTAGTATCTACGCCGCCTGTCTCTCCTAGTCGAAGCTCCGCCTTTTTTATCTTTCTATACTCTTTCTATACGCCTCCTTAGGAACCTTGCCGAACAAACTTGGCCGACACCCAAACTCTGATTCCTGGGCTGCTCCTGACCCGTTTGTCTATCCGTTTGCCTCGTGTCCACACGCCGTCGTGGGCGGAGCTAGCGACTTTTTGTGACATTTGCTTTTGCCGATACATTGACATACATCCCTTGTGTTTTTTTATGTTGATGCTTGGCCAAAGCTTGTACCGCATCCTGTCTTGCGCTCGCCAGTAGAGAGAGATCTCAGCCTCGAGTACGCCGAAGCGTATACGGTTCGAAACTCACACTTTTCCCTAAATCTACCGGTGCCATCTTCGTGGCCAAACGCTGTCGTTACTGCTTCAACATCCATCCGAAACCCATTCGATATGCGAAACTTCTCGTGTCATAGTAATAACGACTTGTTTTTCGTCCTTCTTTTCTCGTCGTACGCCTCTTAAGATTGACCCAGCCCGACCCGGCACGGCACGGCGCGACACCTCACTTCTTGAGTTTGGCTTATCCGTCTCCCCACGGGGTTGCGAGTAACTACGTGTATTCGTAGTCTCGAAGAGTATAGTATCAGAGAGGTCGTGTATAGGCAGAGATAACGGTACAATCAATCTACACCATGGACTCGAGACAACAACCTCAGATTCCTTTCGCTCGTAATAATGCGGCATCCCCATCCTATACGCGCTCGCCTTTCGCGCCTACTCCCGCCTCTTCGGGACCAACATCGGCTTCGTCGTCTTCATACTCTTCGCGTCCTCCCCCTACCACCACGAGCCCTGCTGCCTCGTATGCAGAGCACCACCAGCGACGACCATCCGACGCGAATCCCTTCTACTCATCTCACTCTCACTCAAGACCTCCTCCGCCTTACAACGCTGCCGAACCTACTTCGCATCCTGCCCCGGCTCATGCCCGTCATCCAAGTTCGTCCTCTATAAATAATCCGCCTATTCACCGGGCCATGCCGCCACCCTCGCCGCCTCAACAGCATCCTCAACATCCGCCCCAGCAGCAACCTCCACCGCCTCACCAGATGGGGCCCTATGGCGGCCCACCCGCCCCCCGCCCACCCCCGGTAAATCTTGGCCCGCCTAGTGCCTTTCCTTCGGGACGAGAACTACCTGCTCTGAACTCGATAGCTAGGACAGCTAATACTGGTGGGAGTATGTCCATCTCCTCCATGCTCGGTGGTCCTCCGCCTGCGCCGCGCGAGCCTACGCCCGGCCATGCGCCCCCTTACCCACCTCCTGCTACCACGTCTGCTGTTCCAGGTCCCGCATACGCCAGTTCCGTCCACGCGTCACCACGGATGCAGAACGCCGCCGAGTACAGCCCATTCAATCAGCGTCGGCCACAGACTCCCGACGCAGGACGACCGCCGTTTGATGCACGCGACCACAGAGGAAGTGCCGCCGGGTCTCCGCCTCGGGGTGTATACGGGACGCCAGAATTATCTAGGTACAGCACACCCCAGGCCTACCAGCAAAGACCCCCACCTATGCCAGTTGCTGAGGACAACAGAAGGGAAAATGCGCCTCGTGTGAATGCTGCTAGTGTACCTCCTCGGCCTAGTAGTCAGCCACGTTCATATCATGGTATGGCCCCAAGGCCCGCAGAGATGGGCCGCGGCCCGCCCCCTCCACATGGGGACGCTATGTATGCACCGCACGAAGAAGGACGCCCGGGGCTTGTGGAGTACAATCCTGAGCGTGGACCGCCCCGGCCCATGCCCTACGAAGAACAACATCGTATAGCGGCGGCCGAGCGGGAGCGCGAATACCGAGAGCGTGAATATAGGGAAGCAGAACTAAGAGAAAGGGAGCGGGAGCGAGAACGACGGGACAGAGATCGCATGCTCTTTGAGGAGCAAAGGACAAGTATGCTAGACAGAGAGCGCATCGAACGAGATCGTGAGAGGGAGAGGGAGAGGGACCGGGACCGTGAAATAGAGTTACAGCGCGCACAACGAGAACGAACATCGTCAGATCCGACGCGCCCTTCTGGGCAGCATCTCGCGGAGCATGCGCCTCCACCTTCGTCCAGGCAAGCACCACCGCCGCCACATTATGGTCGCCCTGATCCTCGCGATCCACACGCATGGCAACAGCGACCCGGCTATGAACAGCCACCAAGAGATGTGTACGGCCAGCCCTACCCTGGACTCGCCGGCGAATTTCCTGCGACAACTGCGCCCCCGTATGGCAGCCATCCTGCTTATGTACATCAACCTCCCCCCGAACGTTTCCCACCCACTAGCCAGCCACTGCATCACGGCAATCCTACAAGTCAGCCTGGCCCCCCTCCGGGCCACCCCTATGAATCGCCAGACAGGCTTAGATTTGCTCCACTGCACGCTCAGCACCAACAACAACGCGGAGCACCTCCAGGAGGTCGCCCTAATGAAGATGTTGCCCCACCGCCATCAGTTGCGTACAATGGCGGACCTGGTGCTGCCCCCTTTGAAGCCGGGCGCTCGACCTATTGATGATGGATCCTCTCATGCGGGACCACAACGAGGGCTATTGGGGGTACAGGAAATCAATCGCAAAGGGCGACTCTCGCCATTACCGCAGGCAGTTCAGGGGGCTCAACCTATGTTGCAAGGGCCTGCGGGAGAGCCCGGGATTAAAAGCGAGTTCGGTCGTATGTTTTCTGGCATAGGCAGCGGTGTACGCGGTATCGGCGTCTCTAGCCCGGGGCCGTCCGGTGCTCAAGTACCTTTTTCCAACCCTGGAGTGCGGCGCGACGAAGTCGAGCCTCCTCATCCAGAACCTATCAGCGAACCTGTCACGAAGCCGCGGAGAAAACGCGGGAAGCCCAAAGAGGAAGATGTGAAAGGCGAAGAGGACAGCAACGGTCGAGTAACCCCAGTTGGCAGGACCAAACGCGCCAAAACACATGCTCACCATCACCATCACCAGTATGTCTGATCGCCTGCCCCCAATGTCGAAGTATGCTCCAATTTACTAATCTAGTGGTCATTAGCCACCACCATCACCACCACCACGTGCCTGAACGGACATCTTCACCGCTGCAAGGGATAGGTGGGCCGCTTAAGAATTTAAAGTCGACGACACCAATTCCATCACCGACAAACAGAGATTACGCCTTCACGCATCACCACCATCAACCACCACCAAGATCCAACCCAGGCTCTTCTGCCAAACAGCCTCCGCCTGGCCCTACCATCGTCCCGAAACCGAAGCAGAAGGTTTCATCGCAGGTCGTGCTCGACAGTGTGGCTGACCGCCCTCGCAAACACCTAGGCGATGTTGTGTATAGCGTCTTGCTGAAGCCCGCCAAGTTAGACTCGTCGCATAGCCGATTTGGCTACTCGACCACGCCCCGACCGCTGCCTATGGACATGATCAAGGATAACGAGAACTCATCTCTCACCGTCAAGATACCACGGGTACATCTGACTCCAGCATCCCGGGAGGAGATTACAACTCGTCGGGCGGTATGGGGCACGGATGTGTACACAGACGACTCGGATGTGGTGGCGGCCTGCATCCACGCTGGCTGGATTCGTGGGGAATGGCCGGATGACGTAGATGTAGATTTGCTTGAACTCCAAAAACCGACGTCCAAGTCAAAGCAACGCATCTTACCGGCGGAGCAGCATTTAGAAGTGCTTAATTCGGTCCCTGCATCAGGACCGATCCACGTGCCTGCCGATCGCGACCTGCATGTAACTCTACTTATCCTCCCACCCCTCGAGAAGTATGCGAGCTCCACCCGATACGGCATACAGAGCCGTGAGTTTGGCGGCACCTACAATGGTCGGAAATCAGTACACGACGGGCTTAGTTTTATGATCCTAAGCGTCCGATGGGTGGATGGTGCCGCACCGCAGAGTCGGCTCCGCGGCAAGGCGCGCCGGGAACGAATTCGCAAGGCCATGAGTGAGGTCAATCGCAGCCAGGTTGTGGACATGGGCGATATGGAAACTCTCGGGAAGGCGACGGCGAGGGATCAGGGTGCGACTAAAGGCGGGCAATCAAAGCGACGCAGTGCAGACGGCAATAAAGAGAACCACCCCATGGACGATGCGCCTGCGCCTACTCCTTCGACGGGTACATTGCCAACAGTGAGCAGGACTCCTGACGATAACGATAGGAGGGATATGCAAGCACAGAGTGGACAAGCCGAGAACGGTATGCAGCAGAAAGGAGGAGAGTCAGATGCCACTGGGCCCAATGAGACGACAGAGCGCAAACAGGTTGAAGCTACTGTTTAGTACAATAGTAGGCTGGGGTTCATGATGGAAATGGAAATGGAAATGAAAAGGATCTGAGCCGTCCTGGCTTGGTTTGGTCTGGATAGATAAAGATGGCTTGTTGACTCTTTTTTCTTCTCCGAATTGGGTGATTTGGTTTGGCTTAGCTTGGTTGCCGTTGCTGCTGCTGCGACTCACTTGCCCATTCATTCCCCTTCTTCGGCTTCGGCTTGTCTGGTTTGTCTCATTATGATACCTATTCTCAGTACATGTATACCTACTTAGTCATTATCTTCAAGCTTGAAGCAGCATAGCGTGGAATTCGTATTGATATAACATTGTTCTACCTAGTTTTACCTACTCTCGACGTGTCACTTTGTGTGTTATCTTATGTGCGTGTGTAAGCATGTATGCATAGGTATGTAAGGTGATAAACATTTTGGAAAATTTTAAGTTTTTTGAAGGTTACTGCGGGTGATTACGATCGACCCGAGGCTGGATATTTGTTAGATGCGGCGGTTTATAATGATACACGCTGTATTTACGCGTAGTCTCGATACTCGTTTGGAGCGAGCATCCAGCCCTTGTCTTGCGATTTGTCGAAGACATGTAGCTGCTTTTGGGTAGTATCCGGCGTCATTACAGCAGTTACATAACTGGGCAATCTAACAAAACGATACAATATCCCGGTGCTCACATCCGACTCGACTCGTCCCATCTCGCCCGCCCTCCTCTCCCTGATTATTAGAAACTTATCCCTATCGCATCACTACCCTTACAATAGGACGAATATTGAATATTGAAGAAAGCTAGAAATCCGTAACCCTCCCATTAAAACTGTAATCCCCGCCCGCGCCCCAGCGCAGGGGCTCGTTCTTGGGCCCGCCGACCTCGCCCGTGCGCGGGTTCACGTCGCCTTCGAACTCGGGCGGGGCGCCCTTGCGGAGGGGCGTGTTGGGTGCGTCTGGGTCTGGGGATGCGGCCGCCGCTTCGGCTTCTGCTGCTAGGGGTGAGGAGGATAGATCTTGGGTGGAGGTGATGCTGGAGGAGAAATCGGGCGTAGACGTCGGGTTGAACCCTTCTTGTGTGTTGGCGGTGCGCTGGAGGCGCTCGAATTCGGCTTGTTGGTCTGGAGGCAGGCGGAAGGGGGAGGGACTGGATTCGAAGTTTGAGGCGTGGCGGGCTTATTGTGTTGTTGATGTTGTTGGTGGTGGTCTGGTGCTAGTTCTTGTGGTAGGCGTGGATGGGAGTGTTGTTGAGAAGCACCGTGCGGACAGCGATGACGTTGAGGGTCGGATGTGCGAGAGAGTGCGCGATAGATGCGCTGAACGGGCGGCCATTTTGATTGTGAGTGTGGGCTATGTGGTTGTTTTCAATTGAGGGTAGAAGTCCAATTGAGTTCGTAAGATGTAAGAATGGATGTCGCGGGCGGCTGATCCGGCAAGAGCCGAGGGTGTTGTGGCGAAGACGCGGAGATCTTGCACTAACCCGATCCAGACCCGGTTGATGCAGGGCCGTCGTGGCTTCTTGCACAGCAGAATTGAAATAACTAGTAATGGATTATCACTATTAGCTTAATCGGATGTAAATAAAATAACTTAGATGGAGCTTTTTATAGTAACTTGACAATTACCTGATGGAAAATGTTGGAAATACTTTTCTCTATAACACAGCTATTACCGCAACACGCCGTACTCTAGAATACTTACAACAGCACTTATACTTACTATATATTTTCAGAACACGGTCACAAATGAAAAGCCTGATCTCTTTACTCAACAACCTACTTGTGCCATCTCCATATAGTATGGGTAGTTATATAATCCTCTAACCTTAGACCGCTCCGTCAGAATATGTAATACTTTAGAAGTACCTATGTAAGCCCGAGTGGCGTCAGACACGGCGTCATGTGGAGAAGACGGCGGCGGCCGGGCGGGTGCGGAGTCGGTGGATGGTGGATGGTGGATGGTGGATGGTGGGGTTCGTGGCAATTTGGCAAAAAAACAGAAAGTGCCCCTCCATGACTCCCCTCCCCTCCATAGCTCGCTCTTACCTCCAATCCCCCAATCCATGCAAGCCGCCTCCGGTCAGCCATATTACATTTCCCCCCACTACCCACGTCTTCTGCCCACGTCTCCGATTGTCGCATTCTCACCCTAGACTTTTGACTCTTATTTTGACTAACCTTCTCGTTTCACCAAAAGAAAAGGCGTCCCCAATCCCTACCTCAACAACTACCACCGTCAGCGCCATCATCTCCGTCGTCACAGTCGCATCGCTTGGGTGACTCACTGGCTATCTATAAAGTTGTTCGTTTGCGCCTCTAAGGCTCCTTGGTCTTTCATTTTTCTTCATCGGCTTCTTTTGCTGAAGACATTCCCTCTTTTGTAACCTACATTATCCCATTTCTTCCCGAACAGAAAGAAAGGAGACAAACGCGGACCATACAGCAAACCGTCCTTCGTCTACTCGACTCCAGCATTGAAGCTCGATTGGCCGTCAATTGATCGCCAATTACTCCCGAATAGATTCCTAGTACTCTTGATATCATCTACACAGCTAGGCAGTATGGATCACTTGAAGCAGACCTTCAAGCGTTGCAAGGCCGAGAGCAGGGTACGACCGACAGCACCCCATCACCCTTGGCAATTACTGACGAGATGAAAACGAGCAGGCTGCCCTTGTGACCTATGTTACTGCTGGATTCCCCGAACCAGCGCTCATGCCTGAAGTCTTGCTCGGCATGCAAAGAGGCGGTGCTGGTACGTAATTGACTCCCCAGTCTACGACGACCAATTGACCTGTCTAACGTCGAGGAAATAGATGTCATTGAGTTGGGCATTCCCTTCACAGATCCCATCGCCGATGGTCCCACCATCCAGACCTCCAACACAGTCGCTCTTTCGCATGGCGTCACCATTCAGTCCACCCTCCAGATGGTCAAAGACTCGCGCTCACAGGGCCTGACCGTTCCCGTGCTGCTGATGGGCTATTATAACCCTTTACTAAGCTACGGCGAGGAGGCTCTGCTAAACGACTGCAAGGCTGCCGGAGTTAATGGCTTCATCATCTGCGACTTGCCTCCCGAGGAGGCCGTTTCCTTCCGCAAGTTCTGCAGTCGTGGTGGTCTCTCGTACGTGCCTTTGGTCGCCCCATCTACGTCGGACGCGCGTATGAAGCTGCTATGTGCCCTTGCCGACTCTTTCATCTACGTCGTCTCGCGCCAGGGTGTTACCGGTGCCCTGGGTACTCTCAATGCCAATCTCCCCCAGCTGTCGAGCGTGTCAAGAAGTACAGCGGTGGCAAGCCCGCCGCCGTCGGCTTTGGTGTCTCCACGCGCGAACACTTCCAATCCGTCGCTGCTATCGCCGATGGTGTTGTCATTGGCTCTCAGATCGTCACGACCCTGACAAACGCCGAGGCCGGTAAGGAAGCTCAGAGTGTGGAAGAATACTGTGCCTATGTCTGCGGACGGACCACCGGTGCTGAGACAACGCGGGAAGTTGGCGTTATGGAAGCTGTTGCCGCTGCCAAAGAACCCAGTGGCGAGGACGTTACTGTGAATGGCACAATTACTGAGGAGGAGGACGCTAAGCTAGTCGCACAGCTCGGGGCTCTCCACGGCAAGATTCCTGACCGATTTGGCGAGTTCGGCGGTCAGTACGTTCCCGAAGCTCTCATGGATTGCCTGGGCGAACTCGAAGACGGCTTCAATGCCATAAAGGATGATCCTGCGTTCTGGGAGGAATATAGGTCGTACTACCCCTGGATGGGACGACCTGGGCACCTCCAGTTCGCCGAACGGTTGACTGAACACGCAGGAGGTGCCAAGATCTGGTTAAAGCGAGAGGATCTGAACCATACCGGTTCTCACAAGATCAACAATGCTCTAGGTCAGCTCCTCCTTGCTAGGAGATTAGGCAAGACGAAGATCATTGCAGAAACAGGAGCAGGACAACATGGTGTCGCTACGGCCACTGTCTGCGCCAAATTTGGCATGGAGTGCACCGTCTTTATGGGAGCCGTGAGTTACCCCCCAACCCCCCCCTTTTTTCACTATAATAAGCGACACTTTTTACTAACAACTATTCAGGAGGATGTACGGCGTCAGGCGCTTAACGTGTTCCGTATGCGACTCCTTGGTGCCAAGGTCATCGCTGTGGAGTGTGGTAGCAAGACGCTCCGAGATGCTGTCAATGAGGCTTTGAGATACTGGGTCGTGCATCTCGAAGACACTCATTACATCATTGGCTCGGCCATCGGTCCCCATCCCTTCCCAACCATTGTCAGAACATTCCAGTCCGTCATTGGTAACGAGACGAAGGCGCAGATGCTGGAAAAGGTCGGAAAGCTCCCCGATGCCGTCGTCGCTTGTGTTGGAGGTGGCAGTAACGCCGTCGGCATGTTCTACCCGTTTACAAATGATCCTAGCGTGAAGCTCCTGGGAGTCGAAGCTGGTGGTGATGGTCTTGACACTGCGCGCCACTCGGCGACCCTAACCGCCGGTTCCAAGGGCGTCTTACATGGTGTGAGAACCTACATCCTCCAGAACGAGCATGGCCAGATCACCGACACACACTCGGTGTCAGCGGGTCTTGACTATCCTGGTGTAGGACCCGAACTCTCATCCTGGAAAGATAGCGAGCGTGCTAAGTACATCGCGGCTACGGACGCCGAGGCATTCCAAGGCTTCCGACTGATGAGCCAACTAGAGGGTATCATCCCGGCCCTAGAGTCGTCTCACGGAATCTGGGGCGCCATCGAGCTCGCCAAGACGATGAAGAAGGACGAGGACGTCGTCATCTGCCTCAGTGGCCGTGGTGACAAGGACGTGCAAAGCGTGGCAGATGAGCTGCCCAAGTTGGGTCCTCAGATTGGATGGGACCTTCGATTCTAAAAGATGTGTATATAACTGTGCATTGAAAATGGGGGTGTGTTTTCTAGGACAAAAAGACGGGATACAGGAGTTGGCGCATGGGACATGAAGATCCGATTATAAAATGATATCACCATTGCATGTCTGAAAGATCAAAAGAAAGACCGAAGATTCTATTGGGCGGTGCATAGTGGATTGAACAGCCGCATAGACGTCTTATTCTGCATCAATGATACAAGTGTTACTACAATTTATGACTTGTGCCGCTTTTGATATGTATATAATACAAATGATGGGGCTAGTCAATGATTATTCACTCCCCCAACTTCGTGGCACATACGAGGTCAGCTGGGTAATAGAATCCCCCGTAATACAGACGATCGATCACCTCTTGTTGCCGTACCCTCGCATCCCACATTTCCCCTCCGACCCTCCTCTCTGGGCTTTTGCTTTTGAAAGACAAGAAACGGCTTATTCAGGCCTCTGCTCCTGCTGAACGCCATCCCGATCACCACCCTGCACATCCTCTTCAGCAACAATAGGCTCCCCAATAACAAACTCCTCATCCCTTTCCAGCATAGCATCCACAGCCTCAGGCGTCAAGCCCTCGGACGCCAATTCCACAGGGAACTCCGCATCGCCACCACTAATCCCATCATCAATCCCCCCTCCTTCTTTAGGCGGTAGACCGAGCGCAGCCCGCTCCCTAGCGAACCGCGCCTGGACCGCGGGGGTCTGCATGATCTTCCACCGCAGCGCCCAGCCCGCGGGGCCGAGCTCCTTTATGCGCTTGGCTTTCGAGCCGAGGAGGTATTCGTCGATGCCGCCGAGTCGGTCGATGGTGTGCAGGATGGAAGCCGTCATGCGCGTGCGTATGAATGCGTTTAAGCTGGGTGACCAGAGGCGTTTTGTATGGCGGTTGGGGAGCCACGATGTGCGCGATTTGTTCTTGTATTTTGCCGCGACGACGTTGCCGAAGCGGATCTTGGAGCGCCCGTAGAGGCCCGCGTTGCGCTGTTTGTAGGTTTGGAAGGCGCCGTAGGGGTATGTTGGGACTTGGGCGGTGGGTACGGTTAGGTGTGATGGGGTTTGTCGAGAGAGGGGGGGGTGGTGCTCAGGGAGCGGGAGGAGGATGGGAGTGTGAGTGAGAGTGGGAGGGAGGGTATTCGGGTTGATGATAATTGTATTTGACGGAGGCACCGGAGTGGTGCTGTTGCTGGTTGTATCGTCATGGTGTCTGGCTCGTTTCCTCGCGTCTCTTCCTCCCGTTCTTCCTCTTGCTCTTGTCTCCCGTTTTGACCTCTTATGACAAGCTTACAAGCTCATCGGCTTTTGTACAGAAACGTAGGTGGCCCACGCCTCAATTGGCAACGAGAACACCCCAGATCGTTATAGGTCGTTGCGGCTTCGTTTCGACCGATTCGACCTCCAGAAATTCAACATCGCTCGGCCTTCTTGGCACCTGTAGTGCAGCTGGGAGTGGGTCGGTGCGGATGATCGGCAGTCTGTTTCTCCGGGTTGATTCGCGAATTCAGTACATATCTTCGGCGGGGTGTCAGGTGACAGCGCTCCGCTATGATGGACGACTGCAAGGGTCCCACCTATCCGGTAATTCAAGTACTGCCGGTTCGGTTGGTGGGGAGCTCCCTTATTTATTTACTTAGCATCATACAATACTTCTACTATCTCATTTCTCAGAATTGCCTTGATAGATACCTACTCCCTAAGTAATATATATGTTGTCTAGCAAATATGCTACCACCACTAGACAGCTCAGTTCTAGCGAATAATCCTCGATTCGAGAAATTGTATAACACCATCACCACCTCGATACTCAACCTAGATGGTTCAACCAAGATCGATCCGTCGGCCAAACAGCGCGATGCTGTGCGCGAAGTCAGTACCTATTCTCTCTCTTTCAGTTTCCTCGGAACCGCTTGCATTCATCACAAATAATTCAATTGATAAAATGAATGAATATGTCACTAACAGCCGATTCCAGGAGCTCCAAGCATACCGCCTGAAAGCAGCTAGAGTCAATCTCCTCCGCAACGCCATCTCGAGCGCCGCCGCCGCTTCTTCCCAAACAGTATCATCCCAAACAACGATAGCACAACCTCCAACTCAAGACACAGACCAAGGACACCAGAAACAACAACAATCCCGCTATCAACAACGACGCCCAAGACCCTCTCGTCAGCCATCACAACCGCAACAAACCCAACAACTACCCTCAGACCTAATCCACCTCCTCCACCTCCTGCCCGCATTTCTAACCAACGCCTCAACTCTCTCTCCGCAATCCCTCTCCCTCCTACTCACAAGCCCACCATTCACATCCCTAACCACGCTCTTCCCAACCATCCTAGCCCTAGTATCCAGCAATCTAACCACCGCCGCAAAATCCCTCGCGCGGATTCTCTCCCCAAATACAAACCCATCATACATCCACCGTATAATCCCCTCCTTACCCACTCTCGCATCAACCCTCCTCACAGACCTCCAAACCTCCAAACAATCCCTCTCTCACGCCCGATTACGCACCATATCCTCCCTAACACACTACACAAAAAAACACACCCAAGCCCTGCACCTCTTAATCCGCGCCCTAGAGCACAAACACAACGAAATCGCCTCAGAAACTGCATCCCGCGCCCTCCAAGCTTCCCATACCGCAACAACATGGGCAATCGCATCCGAAGCCCTCCTCTGGGAAACGCGGTACGACGTCTACCCCCCACAAGCCCGCGACGCATTACTGCATTACCGCCAGCACCTCCTCGACGCCGGCCGAAGACTCGAGGACGGGTCACGCGTGCGCGAGGCTGAGCTCGCTGATTACGGCGTCGACGTCGATAGTAGTAGTAGTAGAGGGCGGGATTCGGTTTTGCTAGGAGGTGGTGATCAGACAAGGGTGGCAACAACAACAAGAAGGAGGCGGGGAACCGTGGATGAGAATAAGGAGCGCACGATGCGGGAGATGGCGCGCGTGTGGCGCGAGATGGAGACTAGGTTACGAGAAATTAATGGGGATCTGAGTCGTTTGCGGTGAACTGGGCGTAAGTGAGAGTAAGGTTGATTAATGGGTTAGATGTTTTGTGAGCGTAAATACCCCTTACTCGAAAACATCCAGCCTATGTACGTAATCGTAAAATCCCAGCCGTTGCAAGGCTTCAAAGTAAGAAAGAAGGAAGCTAATGGTATCATTCGCTGTCTATCTATCTACCAGGTGAGTGAGCTGTCTTTTCCTCTTCCCCCTGTCCTAATTTTGTTGTCCAATCTATCTATCGGAGAAAGAAAGAAAAGACAATCAGGAGAAGCAAGAAGCAAAAAACAATCTAAGTACAAGCAAAATTATATGCTTTCATCATCGTGATCTTGGGGCATACGTAACCAACTTTTTTTCTTTTTCCTTCCTCATAACATCCGAAGAGAAAAGACATACAAACGCCCCCCAACATGATCCCGTCAAAATCGTACAGATTGTTGTTTTTTTGGTTCTTGGGTTGTGTCTGGTGTGTTTCCAAGATACAGCGGGTTTTACATTAGATTTTGATTCAATTTAACCCTTGACCTTGTAGATGGCCTCGGCGAGACGACCGACGTTCTCGCTGGTAATACCGGCGACACTGATACGGCCGTCTTTGGTGGCGTAGACGCTGTGCTCCTTGGCGAGCTTGTCCATGCTCGCGGCATCGAGGCCGGTGTAGGCGAACATGCCGATCTGCGAGGTGATGTGGCTCCAGTCGTGCTTGCTGCCGAGCTTCTCAAGGTTCTCCTTGAGCAGGGCACGCATGGTGATGATGCGGTCGGCCATCTCCTTGACCTCACCGAGCCATTGCTGGTACAGCTCCGGGTTGTTGAGAATCTCGGAGGCTACGCGAGCACCGTGGATAGGGGGGTTCGAGTACATGGGGCGCACGAGAATCTTGATCTGGGAGTCGATACGCTTCTTCTCCTCGGCGGATGAGCCGAGAATGGAGAAAGCACCGACACGCTCGCCGTAGAGACCCTATAAGAAGACATACCGTTAGCCATTTCATACTACTGTGAGCGTAAGGTGAAGACGTACCATGTTCTTGGCGAAACTTTGGGCAAGGCAGATGTCGTGGCCTTGCTCAACAAAGTAGCGCAGAGCAAAGGCGTCCTTGTCAGTGTCACCGCTGGCGAAACCCTGGTAGGCCATATCGAAGAAGGAGAAGTGTCCCTGGTCCTTGACGACCTGGCTGATCTCCTTCCACTGCTCCTGGGTCGGGTCAACACCGGTGGGGTTGTGGGCGCAGGCATGGAACAGGAAGATGCTACCCTTGGGAGCGGCCTTGATGTCGGCAATCAAGCCCTCGAAGTCGAGGCCGATGGTGTTCTTGTCGTAGTAGCGGTACTGCTCGACCTTGAGGCCGGCATCGCTGAAGACGGCCTTGTGGTTGGCCCATGAGGGGTTGGGGATGTAGATTTTCTTGTCACCGGGGTAAAAGCGCTGGAGGAAGGCGGCGGCGATGCGCAGGGCGCCAGTACCGGAGATGGACTGGGTGATGGCGAGGCGGTCGAGGGCGGGGAAGTCCTTGCCATAGGCGAGGATGGCAGCGGCCTTGGTGAACTCGGGCACACCGGTGATGCCGGCATACTCCTTGTTCAGCTTGGCATCGACAACCTTCTTCTCGGCGTCCGGACCGAAGGCAGGACATATGGCTTTCCCTTGTCGTCACGGTAGGCACCAACACCTGTACACAGCAAGGCAAAGCCTTAGTCGCTTGTGGTAAAAAAGAGAGATAGAGGAAGTAGGTAGAAATAAGCCAATTGACAGATAGAAAAAAAGTAGGCGAGCATACCTAGGTTAATCTTCTTGTCAAAGCTATCAGCCTTGAAGGCTTCGGTGATACCTGGATTGTATCTCGTCAGACATTGTGTATACACAGCGAGTTGGATAGGGATTGACGAAGCACATACCCAGAATGGCCTGGATGGAACAACCAAACGGTCACAGGTTAGCAATTGGTATCCAGACATGCAGAGCAAGTTGCGGTAGCTCCGGCTGAACAAGCTACGAGGTTTTAATTTCGCGGTCAACTCACATCCTATATTCAAATAATAACTACGTTAGCAAAGCTACACAATATTATGTCGCCCAATTGCAATTGCGCCGTCTTTCTCCTGAAGCGAACAAGAACACCAAGGACGGGAACGACGACGATCACGATGATAGACATACCGGTGGGCCCTGGGGAACGTTGGCCCAGGTGGAGCCAGCCCTGGCAGCTTGGAAGCCGAAGACGGAGGCCCGTCTAACGGCGGTGGCCTGGCGAGAGGCAATGCGAAGTGCGGTCTGCATCGTGGGAAATGTGTTGGTGTTGAAAATGGGAGAGAGGAGAGAAGGAGAAGCGCAGTACACAAAAGAGAGAGAAAGGGAAGGGGGAGGAGGTTAGAAATGTGCGGACGATGGACGATGGGATAGGTGCGATGCGCGGTGGACGGTATGGCCTCATGTGCAGGCAGTTACGCTGAGGTACATATGCACCGTTGTGCCACCAGGGCATGTACATGCACGTATGTGGGTGAGGTACATGTACAGCCAAGTACCGCCTCGCTTATTAGTTATACCTTTATAATTTATAACTTGAATCTATGATCCTTCTCTCTATGTATTCTAATTACTATAGATAGAGCTTGTAAAAGATAGTAAGAGAAAATCAAGAGTTCTAAGATATATTAGACATGAGTTCTTTTTTGTTTGGTTAATTCCATTCGAGTCCCATATCGTTTTTTATATGGCGCCTTAACCAATACAGGTATCTCAATCGCCGTGCAGGCTTACAGAGGTACCGCAAAGTACTGAAACAGTGGGCCCTATCAGCCAACCCCAGACTGGGTTAAGATGAATATCGCACACTAGTGGGAGCTTCCTAGCGCGCGAGCTACACTTATCAATCGTTGCCCTAACAGATGGAAAATGTTCTCCAGAGTCATCCGGTCCTCCGATTTTACATCGACTTGACTCATTGGGAAGTCTATCCTATTGTGGGGGTCTATTAAGCTCTATTGTTGAAATCTGACTTATATGTGTATGCCTAGCTACACGTCTATATGCATCTCTATTGCTGAAACAAATACACAATCGGTGAGGGAATTTACTTTTTTGGCAATTATTATTACTTGGCTATATCTTAATAAATACAGCTCGCTGTGTCTTCTCAGCTACCTTGGCGTTTAGTGGGCAAGCTGAGGTACGTACTATTCCCATCTTACACAACCAAATTCAATGTCTCGATATAATGCCGTCAACTGCCCCCAGCTATCTTAAAGCGAGAGAACAGGAATGTGACATGTCAAATATCAATCCCTTCCACCGACACATATTATTATAGGTACGTACTGTGGTAACAGCATACAGAGTATATAGCGTGCTTGGATTACCGCTGACTGCCATATGCAGTTAACCTTACTGCAGTCCACCATCGTGCATCACGACAAGACGGGTGAAGGGAAGTCTAGCCCCAAACAAACCTAAACGTCGTCTCTAGCGCATCCTTCTCGCTGGTTCTCGGGTCCTGTGCGTGCCCGCGTCTCGGTGGCTTTTCCTCGTTTTATCGTAAGAGACGATTTCCTCTCTGGGTTAGATTAGTAGTGGTGCAGGATATCTTCTACTACTACTCGACTACATACAGTTCTACAGAGGCAAATGCCTCCTAATAATGGCGATGATGATGAGATAGGGTATGTATACAAGACTATAACCTCATTCATATCGAGTTATCGGTCGTATCATTGAAGATAGCAAGGGGCATGCCGCGTGGTAAGGAAGCCGCATTTTGTAGCTGGCGAGGTGCGGTGTATTATGCATCTTCTTCGAGCTTGCTGTACAATGGCGTTGTACGTAGGTAGTTTGCAACGGCCTCCTACGAGACACATAGATTAAACAATTAACGACTCGAGAAGGAATTAAACCCCGTTAGTAGTTCATACCATCGTCCAGCACGACGCCAAATACCTTCCTAGAAACTAGAAGTGCAAGCATAGTTGAGCAGTCCGGCAGATAATACCCATATGTATAAATTCCATCTAGCTACATTTTGTCGCGTAGAAAACATCTGCTGCCTACTAGCCTTCTCATAACAATACGAGCAGATGGGTATAGGATGGACGTGGGGGGCGAGCGCCAGAGGCTGACATCGGAAGGCTTCAGGTGGTCGGACTTTCTTTAAGTCGTCGGAAACCGGTATTCACGTAGTCATGTTTAGTAGGAGGGTGGGTATAAGTAGAATAATGAGAAACAGATTCATTCCTAAACCATAACCTTATCGCTCTTTAGTTTTAAGTCTCCTCATGTCCCCCGCCCGCCGTTATACATCCAGAGTATAACCCCTAAAATGCTGTCCCAATGCCGAATCTATTCCCATCGTGATAACCCCGAGCACCACCACTCATAACAGGCCTAACATTATCCCCCCTGCCGACATCCCACCGCGCCTCCTCCGTCGTCAACTCCCCCGTCGCAACGCTCACGACTCCACCGCGAGACATGCCGTGGTACGTCGTTGTAATCGAATGGGTGGATCCGCGCCCCGTCCGGAGCGGCGCCGGGCATAGAGAGCGTCCTGCGCCATCTCAAGTTGGAAGAACTCTCGCTGACGTTGCCGTTGCTGCTGGCGGCGTTTGTGTATGGCTAGTTTCCGGAGGATGATAGCGACGAGAAAAAGGAAGATCACGGCGGAGATTACGATGGCGAGGATTACTAGAAGTGGAGGTTGCTTCTTCTCTGACAGGGGAGGTCTGGTTGGATTTGTTGGACCTGCCGGGGGGATGCTGGGCTTGAAGATGGTTATGGTAGGTGATTGAGATGGTGTGTCAATAGGTAGAGGTTGTGTTACGCTGAGAGATGAGGTTTGACTCGAGAATGAAGTTTGGCTCGAAGATGGATCATCGACGTACTGCGATGTGAGCACGGGTACAATGGAAAATGAGGTTGTACTACTTGGTAATACTGTGCTTAATAACCCTGCTGATTCTAGGGTATCGGTGGAAGAGGGCGGAATTGTATTGTCCGTCAGTTGTGTGGCTAAGACATCTGACACGGAGGTTGAAGATAGAGTACTCGTCACCAAAGGCGATGATGATATTGTTGTTGATGTTGGTTGTGGACTGCTCATAGGCTCTTCAACGAGGAAGGACAGAGCAGGCGAGCTCGAACCGACCGCGGTCGGCAGATCCAACGAGCTTTCCGATGACAGGCTAAGTGAGGGTGAAGATAAGCTTGATGTTTCGCCCGTGGGTGGCAGTGACACTGAAAACGCTGGCGGAAATAATACAGCGCTAAAAGAGGTCGCCGGCGATGGTGGAGGTGAAGATGGAGATGTAGGCGAAGATAAGCTCGAACTCGTAGATGAGCCTGTTGAGCTAGTGGGCACTGCCGCGGTGCCATTGGCGAACGCTATCCGTGACAAGGTAAATCCTGCCATTTCATCCTCGACTTCGTTCATTGCTCCAGGCGTTTAAATAACTTGCGCTGTGATAAGAAGGGGCCTCGATAGCGACAGATGGGCAATGAGACGCTTATCGATGTTGAATCTGCCGTACTTCTCACCATCACCATCCACGACTGCAATGGTGTCAAACGGGTAGCACACTCCGTCTTGATAGCCCTTTCGATTTTACCCTCGAGGTCTAGAGAACGTGGCGCGAGTCTTTTATCGAGAAGTTGGGTGGTCGCCAAATGTCATCAGCTACAGCAATCACAAGAAGGAATTCATGTTGGAGCCCTCTGGGGTTATATGTGTGATCTTGACGCGCAATCTGATGGTGTCACCGGTGCTGCTATCTTCAAGATTGTTTCGGCCCCCAGAGACGTTTTTCTAAGAGACACTAACAATAGGGACAGAAATAGACAGTCTCAGTATGAGAAGCAAAATATAGAGAGATGGAAAAAGCCACAACTAGAATACGACACCATAATTGCCTCCAAACACTAGTCTAGGGGCTCGCATGATGATAGGCTAGCTTAAAATCATCTGCCGTATAATCTCTAGCTGAGACATGCCTGTGTATATGCGTCTGTTTGAACTACTAGTACGAGGGGTCTGATGCGCAGCTGCTTATATTGGATGGGTAGACGGGCTGGAATTCGTGTAGCCATTGGTGGTCACGGGATGTAGCAACATGGGGGTTGTGTATTTGCAAAAAATCTGTTGGTTCACGCTGCCGGCAATATTCGATAATGGCCGTCTAGGATAAAAATGGGATAAACATATTGGGGCGGCAGTGCGTCACGGGAGATGATGTAACCCTCCTCCTCCTCAAAGGCATTACTCCGCCTACTGTAAGTAGATCGTGCATTGGCCTTTTAGGTTGTCTACTCTCACCCATTTGCCATCGGGCTGTGTATTTTAAGGATCGCGAAGCGTAATGTTGCTCGCTATTAGTCTTTGATAGCATAAAGGTTTTTTTTGGTCGTGTTCGCCAAACCACGAAGTATCGAAAACTTCAATGATACCACAGCTAGCCAATCAAAACGTCATGATCGCGTTCACGGGGCGGCTCTTATCCTGTTGTTGGCTACCTATAGAAATATTCATGACTGGGATTCGGTAGACCGTCCCATAGACAGAGGAAGTAGTTCTCATCGCTCTATATATTGTCTAAGGTGAGCAGTGGCGCACAATGGCATAAATCACTGCGATGCATCATGAGTAGTCATGTAACGAGATATTAGGGACCTGGGGCCAGAAGAACAGGCATAAAGGCTGGTTCTATTGTTATGACTATGAAAACTCATGTGATTCTAATCTTTCCCATATTGACCCCCTTGTGTAGCTTTTTTTTTTCTTTAATTGTTTTTCTCTTTTTTTCTTGAATGACACTTCCACCATTATCTCCTAACGGATGTTAGGGTATTACAGGTAGAGTGGTTTTGTTGAATCAAGTACGAAACCAAAGAAGAAAAAATGAAAAGAAGTGAATGACGTCGTCCGTGTCAAAGAGTGGAACACGGCCGAGGCTGCTATCATGCAATTGCAATCCTTCAGATTGGGACCTCGGCCTCGGCCTAAGGCAGTGCCGAACTAATCTTTCAAGTTGCACTTGGCCAACTCTTCCATCAGCTTTGCAGCATCAATTCTCTCTTGCTTCTCTTCTCGGACTAGGCCATCGATAAGACCCGTAATCTCTCCACCCTCTTCTTGAAGCTCGTGATTTCCCGCTCGTACAATGGCGAGCCAATCCTCCATCCGATGTTGAGCTTTCTTGTTGGTGGCACGAGTAGTTGACCCGGTCGGGCGGACATGTTCAGCTACCCAATGTTTTGTTGATTCAGGCATGGGTATCTTGCCTAGAGCCCACAGCATCACAACACCAAGTGCCCACATATCTGTAGCCGTCCCAGGCGCATCTGCAGGCTCGAGAAACTCCGGTGGCAGATACCAGGGTAGACCGTTCCCAATGGGATTGGATCCCAATTCAAAGCTCATGCCGAAATTAGCCAGCACAGCGCCACGCACCGGGTGGAAAAGGATGTTCATCAGCTGAATATCGCAATGTACAATATCGCTTGCATGGAGAAATGACAACGCCGAGGCCATGTCATTTAGTATCATCCACGCCCTCACGATAGTACCATTGAATTCCTGGTGAATTTGGTCTTTGACATGATATAGGAGTGGTTGCGCGTCGACATGCTCCGTGAATATGGCACAAAATCGGGCGTCTGAGCCTAGATAAGGCATGATAGCATACTAGAGTGACGAGTCAGTTCTGGGTCTCTACGAAGACACCATAAGGTTGGAAGTATCATACATGGTTCCCCAGGTTGGAATGAATAGACATTTCACGTATCCAAGTCTGGATAGCGTCTACTGTGGACTCTCTGCGGCGGGAATCGGGTTTGATGATCTTGACTAACACCAGCTTTCCTGGTATCTTGGAGTGCTCAGCCTTGAAGGAAGACGCCAATCGCCGGTCGGCTATAGGCTCCACAAGTTTAAGTGTATAGTCATCCTTTATATGACCGACATGAATGGCGTCGCCGCGAGCGATGTCGAGAAGAGGATTGTTGGGGAATGACCCCCGTGGAATCGTTATCCTGTTGAAATCTGTACCAACCTGCGGATGAGATCTCTTGGACAGGCTGGTTTCGTCTTCGGCAGAGCGCTTAGTACCAGGCTCCTGACTGACACGCAAGGTCTCTCGTTTCAGTACTTTGCATTGAATCTGGCACTCGTTTCTGTCGGTACTGAGTTCCCATTCTCCCGGAATAACCACGCCGGTTTCGTTGACTGGGATATTCACAACCGTCCCCGTACAGGGTCTCTTGCAATAAATTTCGTCTTGCGACTGATTGACGATTATGAGACGATCATCCGCGGGATCGAACAAAACGATGCATCGAATCTGGCCGGAAACAATGCTGAACCCAGGCTCCTCCTCCCCGGGACCCATAGCCCAAATATCAGTTAACTTGTTCTTACCTGACGCACCCTTCCCGTACGCTTTGACCCAGCCGCCACAGGAGCCTCCCAAGGGATAGCGAGAGAAGAAGCACGATATATGAGGAATTAGAAGGGTGCGAACCGAAAAGTAGCCAACTGGTGTGTGCATTAGGTCTTCCCAGTTGAACGGAGTGTATTTGACGGTAGCCACTGGTCCGGGATCAGGAATACCGTTCTTCCGGATCCAGGAACCCACAGAAGCTGTGTCGGGCAAAGAATCCTGATCACCATCCTTCTCGTGGTTGCTCTCCGGTAGAGTGAAAGCCACCATTGTTATTGTTGGGTTATGGATTTCTTTTCTAGGGAATCGTGGATAATTCAGTAAGATATTGTGGGAAAGAGAGCCAGCGGGCCTTGAAGATGTCATCTCCTTTTCTTATATGTCTACAGCAATGCATGAGCCTACATCGGTCATTTGGCCATCACACTGGCCGTCCGACGTTAACACTTCGGTGAAACTGAGAGTTCCCAGCCTATTCCGCAAGTTTGTCTTGCGCGTTTCTAAACGCTTGCTTGAGCATATGGGCATCCGTCCAATAGCTCCCGGCCGTAGGATTACTTGGTGTATCCTGACTACGTCTTCCCTTGCTTTGAGCCGCCCGTGTACCGTGAAACGGACCTGGAAGCCTACCCTTGCTTGAAGCGAAATGGTTTAGCAAACAGTGAAATGGCGGCATAGTGGGGATTAGAAGGAGCGTCCAGCAAGGGATAGCCTGAGGGAGAACATCAGCAGGTAATCAGCAAGCTTCCCTTAACACATCGTCTCTCTTCTCCATACGCGCACACGGAGCAGCAGGTGGGCACCGCAGTGTTTGTATGTATTCGTCTATATATGCGAATTGGGATGGGTTTACGGTAATACAGACCTTATCTTGTGTTTGGCTTTTCCCGCCCGTTACAAAATCATGTTTTGTCACGGGCGTGAAATGTGCGATAAAAGTCCAGATGAGCCATAGAATACATGCTAGTGCTAAATCTGCAGATGAAATCATACTTACCTAAGGAACTATAAGACTGGAAGGAGGTATTAGACACGTATTAGCTGTCGACAGTAGGACGCGTGGCGCAAGTACACAGTGGATGTAGTGAAACAAGAGCCGTGCAGCTGGCCGTTACTCATTTTTTATTACCATTTGTTTTGGTACTACGCGGTGCCTACAATGCGGGCACCTATCTTAGAAAGGCATCTGGAAGATACTTTTAGAATCGTCCCGAGCGCGTAATTCATCCAAAGGCCCTCCTCATTTACTCGCCGTTTATCCTCACCAACCAAATAATAAAGCTTACACTACAGTCCAGTTCTGAATTAGCACAACCTACAACACCAGCGTCCATCCGTTCATTGCGTGTGCAATATGGAAGAGAAACTAACGCCAGAAAATCACCATTCTAGATACACGCCCGATGTAGACTGGACTCAACTAACATTGCCGAAATGGCATTGGCCCTACGCCAGGCTGGGCTACAAGAATCCCAATGACATCTGGGACTCTCTATATACTAAGTTCAATTGCATGAATTTTGCTATACAAGACCCAGGCTCCTGGCATTCCGATGTCTGCGAGCTAGCCCTAAGCTCGCAAAATAAAGAAGAGTTTGAAATCGCCCTCAAAAAACGACGAGATGAAAGATTCAACGAGATTCTGGCAAATTGGGAAAAGACATGTTCCAAGTTAGCCCTAAACCGTGAAATATGGAAAGCAGCACCGACCGGTCCCGATCGCCCAACGTATACCTTTCGCCAGATACGGTGCAACTTCTCCTTTGACGCCATGGTAGGTCATTTCGGCAATTATGTTGTCGACGATCCGACCGCTCTTGGCTATCACGATAGCGAGGCACGCGATGCGCAGTCAGCAGGGAACCCGTCGAGTCATCTACACTATCCGACTCACCACCAACTGAACAACCCGGGACATCTCAGCGGCCGCCATTTAATACTATTCCTTCTGTTTCTCCTCCTGCCGCACAGACCCCCTCCTCGCCCCCCCGCCGTCCGTCCCCCGTCCAGCCTCGCGCTCCTACCCCGGAAAAAAAGCCTAAACGAACGCGAGTTACTAGAGTAGCGAAGGGGCCAACCACTCGCAATAGAATCGAGAAACCATCTCGCAGAGAACGTGAAAGCAAGACTCAGCCTAATAAAGGAGTGCGCAGAAGTGCCCGTTTACAAGCGAAAGCAAGGCGAGGAGGCGGATGAAACTGTCGAGACGCCCTTAAGCTGAGGCCGTGGGAGAGGACATTGCTCGAGCTTTCACGCCATAAAGACGGTCTGGTGCTTTGTATGTTAGTCCATACTGGCTGTCTAGGTGGCGCCCAGGACTGGCAACGTCATGCTTGCGGCCGTTATTCCCCAAAGGCGGGATGAGGTTGTTTTGAGGCATGATGCTGCTCTAGATAGCCGGAGGAGCAAAGCTCCTTGATGTGTCGCTCCAATTTGTCTACACGAGTAGTCATAGGCGGCAATACTTACGACTCTAGCAGAGGGTAGCCTAGCTACTAGCAAGATACGACTCCAGAGACTGCATCGTTCGGAACCAACAGCACAGTTCGGCAAGAGCAAGGGCCCCCGAGCTCAGTGCTATGAAAAGAATTGTATAGCCAAAGTATATACATGTATATATGTACACACAAATTTGGGGTGGGTGTTTTCCCTAGGCTCTATGTCTTATCCAGTCTGCCTCATGAATGAGAGGCATCAAGTTGATTATAATTTGAAATCGCGCTTCGCTATCACGAAGCTCATCTATCTTCCTCATTTACGTGTGTGCTTCCGCATTGTTGGTTGTTTCATTGTCCATCCTGTAATAACTGGATTTCGGTGGAGCATCTTATTCTGGGTGGCCGACGGTTATGCTGACTCGCGCATGAGACGATTGCGATACTCAGCAACGGGTGGGGTGGCTATCTGGCACCGGCCCTTTGTGCTGCCATCTAGCTTTACTTCACCCCTACCTACTCAAGGTGAATCAAGCGGTATCGTACGGGACATGACAGCATTCTAAAGGAGGGCAACACAAATAAATGCGGGCCGATTTCCTCGCGTATCACCCTACTACCAGTACAAGATAGTATCTGCAGGTGGTAGAACTCTCACGCGAGATTCTTAATGCAAGGGATTTAAGACGCGTCTTGCCTATCAATATGTGCCAAGTGCCCTATTCACGTCTATTCCAGGGCAGCTCAGCATATCGTGAATTCTGTAAAACTTTGCCGCAAACTTACAATAATTAGTGAACCACTGTAAGGTTTATCTAAGTCACTACACCACTTGAGGTGGCAATAAAGGAAAACAGTGGAGAGCAAGCCGTGCGGCCGTAAGACGGGAACGATTCTTGGCAACGTCTGACTCGACGAAGCAAACAATGCTTCCTCTCCAATAAGAGCATAGGCGGCTGGGCGCGACGAATCTAAGCAACCGCTTGGTTACACTTAGGATACTGATGTATGGGATTGCTCCCTGGACACTGTCGCTAAAAATATGCACAAAATGCAAAACATACAACACCAGGGATTCGCTGGTCGTCACCGACCCAACTACTAATCTGGCGGTATCTGGCTTAGCTATGGGGGAGCGGACGGGACCCCGCGTTCTCCAGATCCTATGGTCGTATGTGCTACGTTTTCTTACAAACAGCATATATTATCCAAAGCATACTAATAATATTCCTTTTTCAACTTCAAGGCTATTGATCATATAGTCGAGGGTGAAGTCCAGGTAATAAATAAGCTTTCACCGCATGTGTAGTTGAAGTTAGGCACACCTATCTAGTAATGACTAATTCATAGACTCGTCTTCGGCTCCTCTTTATCAGTGACACTGGCAGCGCTAGCTTGTTCAAGCTTCGCCTGTCGATGTAGCAGCCTTTGTGGCTGTGATCCTGTCTTCGCAATCACGAGATTTCTCCCGCGTCGGCTCAGCGCATCCCCATCATCTCTTTGTCTAATATAATACGCCAAGTCCGCCGTGGGTTCCCATTCTGCCTGCGAGATGCCATCACCGAGCCACGAGAAGCGGTTTCCCCTATACACGAAGTCCCAGTCATCAGCGCGCGGCTCCCTGATAGCCTCGAGATAATGCAGTGTTGATCCAGGCCATGTCGTAGGTACACGGCTGCCAATTGAGTGGTTGTTGTGGCTATTCGGGCAGTCGTCCGTCCAGACGAGGTTCTGCATCGTGGAAGCGACGTGTTCTATGAAATCTTCCGTCGCGGCAGGCTTCGGAGAGAAACTGTGTATTGGTTCGGTTTGGTATCGATCGATGAAGGAGCACACGTAATCCGCCTGGGCCTCGATTGCTATAAGCGTAGGTCCGTTGGAGACCGGTGTGTAGGGGCCGAGTAGTGTGAAGGTATTGGGAAAGGAGGGGATCCCAACACCCATGTAGCCCTTGATCGAGGTTGCCCACTCGTCCTGGAGATCACGGCCGTGAGCTATAATTGGGTACCGTGGAATATATGAAGTGTCAAAGCCAGTGGCGCAAATGATCACGTCTGCGTTATGTTGTACTCCGTCCGAGGTGATGCAACCCGTCCCATTGAAAGCAGTCACACCGTGAGTGCTAACTCTTACATTGTCCCTTTTCAGAGCCTGGTAGGAAGTATACTTAGCTTTAAATGACCGAGTAACCTGAATGCTTTGAACTCACTCTCAAAAATGCCGCAGAAGATGGAATCACTCTTTTGCATCCGACCGCGTAATTTGGGATTAAGCTGTGAGCAAGGGCGTCGTGGTTTAGGAGCTTCTTGGTAGAGGACTCTAATAAGCCTCGGCTTTGTTGCTGAAGGACGGATCCTTTCAAATATACAGCTGTGTGATAATTGTGTTATCAGTCGACATCTCCGTGAGTGATGCTAATGCTGACTTACTAAAGATACTGTTCATCGTTCTCTCATTTTCTTGTCGGAGTTTTAGTACTACCCCTGGATCTCTTCCAAATGTTGCGATCTCTTGGGCAGTGTACTCCCGGCTTTCCGTGCTAATATCTGGCAGCAGCCAAGACGGGGTGCGGATGACTATGACGACCTGTTTGACGAAGGGCTGAATGGCGGGTAAAATCTGAATCGCAGAGGAACCTCCTCCAATCAAAATAACGTTCTTGTTGTTGATAGACAATTGAGGGTCATAGTTAGCGCTGTGGAGTTTGATTCCCCTATACTCGTCCAGACCAGGGACCTGAGGCCACGCGGGATTGTTAAGATACCCAGTGGCATGCACGAGAATATGGCAACGGTCCGAAAAGGTCGTATTGCTTGCCAGATTCTTGACCTCCACGTACCATTCACCTTTGCTCTCCGACCACTCTGCCGTTGTCACAAGATGGGACTTGTGAATTGCGCCGTTGAGATCGTACTTCGTCGCAAAATCTTCGAAATACTTGCGAATTTCCTGCGACGAGGCGTAGACGGAAGGAAAATCAGATTTGGGCTCGAAAGAGAAAACGTAGTTGTGAGCTGGGACATCACAGGCACAGCCAGGGTAGCGGTTCTCAAACCAAGTACCGCCAATGCCGGCGTTTTTCTCGTATATCTGTTTCCGTTAACACTCGTGCCGACTATCGCATTCGTCACACACTAATACGGACGTACGTCTAAAGTGTAGTTCTTGAAGTGACGTTTGAGTTTATATGCCAGACACAGTCCCGATGCACCTGCACCAACACAGATGATCTTGACTGTGCGCTCATGATGGATAGCGTTCTCCCGCAATGGTTCCATGTGGGATGTGTTAAAGGATGTGCGAGTTACAGAAGCCCTCTGGAAAGCTGATTCTCAGGAGAGCAGCCAATTATGCGTTGGTTTCGGCCCAAACAAGTCAATCGCACCCAATGAGCTAGACCAAGGGTATAGAAGTTCCAATAAGTACCTAAGTATTGGGGCCTAACTTTAAGGGTTGATGTTAGAGATACATTAGGTCGAACCTGATTCGGAGTGGGTGGTGGCCATGACCTGGTAATTGTTGGACAACGTAGACACAAAGGACCCTTATGATTGAAAATATTGTCCCTGGTCGAAACCCGGCTCGCCTTACTAAGACATCAACCTGCTCGAATTTCGGTAATATCGCTTTCCCATATCTAATTATAACCTAGGCCACGGATTTTTCCGATGCAACATGAGAGCTTACTCGCCATTGCATGATTGTGAGCCTAGGGTAGTAATGTTTATTAATGATGTGATTGTAGTTGATTAGGGGGAAACCCTACAATTGCGGTGGGCTACATGTATCACTTTCATACAACAATGCTATTGATGCCACCCGTCCAGGGGGGACTCCACGAGATAGCCAAGCTGCTACTTGAGATAATATCAATATGATATTCTAGAACATCAAATCTAATTTCACAGCATTGAGGGTATCTACGTCCTCTTCGCCTATTAGCAGACTTATTGACGTATTATTGGTTCTCTCTGAGGGGCGCGTCCGTAAAGCCTAAATTATCATGATCTAAGCTTTCTTGTTTGAGAATTTATGTAAAAAACTAATCTTAGTGATCCGTCTTTATTGACAGAGCAACCGACGTAGGTCTGGATACCCAGATCATTCTGCAGTGACTCTAGTGTACTAATTGTTGGAGATGTAACAAGTCAGTCACAGTACAGACGGACTAGATGTAACACTTAGATCGGCTTCCAACAACTTACAAGCTCTGACTAATCGCCCGATAGTAAGGCGACGAGATAGTATTTGGCAAGTTGGGAGTCGGGTCCTGAACGGAAATTTCTGCCCCGGCATTACAATTCTGGAATTTCTCAAGGGCCATCAGGATCTGTTGATCGCTGAGGCTATAGTGACGAACGGGTAAGTAGACCTTAACAGTAGGTAAAATGCGGCCTGGGCGAAACTCGACGTTGTATAGAAGCCCAGCGGTGCGGTGTTCATTTGGTGGGAGTTCCGTATCATCCGATACATCCGCTGACTGACAAAATAGCAAGCACCACAATTTCTTGAGTTGAGCTAACCCTGACTCGAGTTGAATGGACATGATCTGACTGTCTAGAGTCATCGTCTGGCGTAATGCAGCGAAACTAGTTCGACGATCGCGGAAGTAGATCTTAAGTCGTGACTCTCGAGGTTCTAATAGATCAATGGCCAGCATCTCGATTTCTGTTGATCGGAACGCCTGTTGCTTCTGTTGGAATTCTATAAAGAGGCTGAGCCCATGAAGTTGTTGAGAGCCATATCCCGGGGCTGTAGTGATAGCCTCAGTTATAGCTTCCAAGTTGGTACTTGTCGCTGCTACTATCCTGCGGCCAGGAAAGAAATATGCTTTACTAGTGATGTCATCTTCTCCCAAGTCAAATGCCCAGAAAATTTTGGATTGGTGGTCAGGATCTGGTGATTCTATAGTTCTGAGGCCGAAAAAAGAATCGAAATGATTGAACCAGACATCAGCTTGGGGGTCACTGGGCTTGAAAGTGATCGAAATTCTCTCGTTCTCGGGATCTTCCGATGTACCTGCTAATAGCCCGACACATTCTATCGAGAACCTGACAACAGGCTTGCTTTTCGGCTCACGTAATTCCCAGCTGAGCTCAATGGGATTATGATCATCTGTCATGAAGCTCTTCCATCGCGGAGAACCCTCATCATGGGCACGGCCCAAGGCCGGGGTGATTTGATCTGCAAAGAAGGACAGTATCTTAATCTGGGAGAGAATAGAGTATCCGGCCTCTGTCAGAAGGACCGCCAGAACGAACCCGACTGTGTTCCACCAGCATAACTGATGGGCGTTAAGATATCTTTGGTCTATGGAGACAAGACACCAGGCATCTCGGCCTCGTGGAAGGCTGTCGAGACAGAGGAGTGCTAACTTTAGAGAGCTGATGCAGCTTTGGCGCTCTGATTTCATGCTTGGCAGGCTTAGATCATAACAGCTATTTAAATCAACAGAATTAAAGAATGATCAATGCTTGATCTATAAGAGGTTCGAGGGTTGGAACAATCAGAGATAGAAGGATTTCCTGAGAACTCCAGGGCTGGTTTGAATGCATAATTGATTCCCCAACTATATATTAGGTAGAAAGGAACGTTTTCCCGCTAGGTCTTGCAATGGGGCATCTTGAGCGAAGCCACAGAGCCCTTGAAACTAGCTAGCAACTGTCCAATAAGTAATTGTACGTACTAACGCCAAAATAATACCAATATGCTCAAATGCAAGACAGTATGGTTAACGGGCTGACAGGCTGACAGGCAGATTGGGTTTACCTGTGTTGGGGGCGTAAGTGCTTCGGAAGATGGTGCTTCGGAAGATGGTGCTTCGGAAGGAAGCCCCTGCCCTTTGTTGAATACACCGTCAACCGTCACGTACCAATCCGAGCGGTGCCTCGAGCAGGGATTCCATCCCACCAAAACCGACCTATGAGAAGGCATTCATGGAATAGATGATTCTATTTTCTGAGTCTCCCGTGCCTGTGTCTGAATGTATCCGTTCCGCGTCATAGGCTGCGAAGCAGCTAGCGAGAGGATGGGGACTGCAGCTCGCTGCGACACTGTTCGGGAGTTCACCTGACGCCAATGTCTATTTTTGCCTGCCAGTTCATGCCTGCCGGATAGCGAGGTGCGGTTTCTATGTAAGCTGACGGGATGAGTCAACGGATCACTACATATTCAAGGCCGTAAGTACCAGAGTCGTAGGAGCGGGGATGCGATACGAGAAAGCTTGTCCTGTAGGAATTGATAGACCTGGGCCAAGAACGAAAACCACAGGTTACTGATCCCATCAGTCGAAAGAGGGAGGAATTTGCGAAGACTACGAGACATCCGACGTAACATCTCGGGAAGACGTGACTAGCTGGATAGCTCAATCACTGTGCAGGTTTCAATTTGCAGACAGCTCAATATCCCCACCCGTTTTATCTTTGCTTCAAATCATTCCCATTCTGTACTATAGGCCTTGGAATAACGGCAACAAGGATGTGGCAGGAGGAGTGGCTCTTTAAATAGAAGACTCCTTAAAGAGTAACAGAATCGGTGAGAGAGTAAACTTCACCTCGGGAAATAAAGGTCCCCTCCCAAGGCTTTGTTATGACAGTGATTAGACCCGATGTTTCATATTCCAGCGGTTAAAGTCACTGTCTCAGTCAATGCTGTCATACTATGCCCACCATATGTCGTTTACCTGGGTAAATAGGCAGTCCGCGGGAAAAATATTGATTGTCCTACCCCCCCCTACCAGATAGCATCGAACAATGTACAGTCTCTCTACCTATGATAAGCTTTAGTGGCTACGAAAATGCAATTCCAGACGGCTACAATTTTATTGACTGTTCTAACGGAAGCTAAAAAGGTCCGTAAATGGGATTATTCTCGTTCTAACAGTCTGCTACTTGTGTATATCTACAAAACAGATACTACTCCCACGCTTATAATAATTAATCAAGCGTAGACACATTATGCGTAGGGCAGAAGGTGTGTGATTTTGCTGAATAAGCTAATTGATTAGTTAGTTGGTTAGTATCTTAAACGCCGGGTGTAACAAAGTCCCAGACTTCCCTAAGGGTAGTGGCGTGTGAGGCTACTCTAAACTATCTATCCTTAACCCGAAGGGAGAATACTCTAGGATACAAGATATACCCTACAAATCAAACCTGAAGGCGCGCGTGATAGTTTCATAGGCCCGCCCTCTGGGCTCGCGTCCGGCGTTGTGCAGTCGCAGTTGTTCCCCTTACGAGGGAGCAAGCTAGAATCTATATAACAATATATATATAAAAATACCGTGCTTTGGAAGCAGTATTTCTAGTGACGGTGTTTCCGCGGTCGTTCTAGCCTTGTAAGGGGTAGAGTGGCAGAGTCTAGCTGGGACTATTGTATGGTGGTGTAAGGGAAGAAGGACATAGGGGTATACGCATTATATAGAAATACATAGGAATACACGGGAATACACAAAAATGTATTAAGCAAGAGAATACAGCATTAGGGAAGGTGGTAATACAGGTCAAAGTGTCTCGCTGCCAGTGTGCCGCCCGCAAAGCTATAACACTGTTAGAGGGACATCTGACTACCCAAAGACAAGGCCCCTTGCCCTTCCTCGTTAGAGTAGCCGAAGCCCACTGAATAGGTTGAAGACCGGCACCTAGATAGTAAAATATGAGGTTTACAAATCCGACTTGATAGCCTCATGCGTTAGCAGTCTTCTACTGTTACCGGGCCGAACAGTTGAAAGAGTTCCATGAATTTGGATATATGTACATCTCTCAAAGGTATGAAGATCGCAGGAGATAAGGATAGAACTGACCTAGCCGCTTGGCTCGACTTCTTCTTCTTCAACATGATCCTTCAATTAACCGGCAAATCTGCCCGGCGGTCTTCCTGGGCCAGGTGCGAGAGTTCATAGCCGTGACCAGTAATTTTGTTCCATCCTTGCTTATTGGAAGTACCGCTCCTATCGCTCTTACCAGTAAAGCTCCTGTCCTGGGATCCCATGGAGCGACCGAGTATTCTTTCGAGCAGTGGCCGATAAGTGACGGCGCAGCAAGCCACAATACCAGTGCAGATCTCTAGTCCAGAAAGAACGCCAGGGATGACGTTATCCCCTGTACAATATCAGTTTTCCAAGACAAATGAAAGCGTTTCATATTCTGGTGAAGCCTAGCATATGTGAAAACTTACAGCTTGGGTCGTATGTGGACGCCACCTGTCTTGCGAACGCAAGACGAACTATACTCACGATGCATGCGCTTTTGTTCAACATGTCAGTGGCCAGGCATCTTCTAGGGTTTTGATGGGCTACTCACCTGCATCCAAGGGCAAACATGAACATGAGGAGAACTTTTCTTCGGGTAGATACATGGAGGTTCCAGAGAAGGGGCATCGGCAAACCCAGCAGTGTAAAATCAAGTAGGATATTGGCAATCCCAATGACAAGTGTGACGACACCATAGTCTAGACAGAACCCGCTAACTGAGGGTTTCCAAGCTTTAGAGATGGGGTAGCAGTTAAAGATACTACAGAAAAGAGCCGCGAAGAACCAGGCCATGAGAACGCCAGAGATTCCGAGAAGGGCTTTTCCGACTTGGCGGCTGGGGAAAATGCGGCGATAGAGAAGAATTATAGAACACTTGACGCCAACCATTCCGAGGACATAGGATGAGAAGAGAAAGAGTTCGACCTGAGATTTACGTCAACTACAGGAAGTTCCGAGAACAAGACGTGGAGTAGACGGACAATGGTGAAAGCCCTCAAATCCGTGACAGCGACAATGTGTGCTCCCACTCCATAACGAGTTGCAACACTGAAGGCGACGGCGAAGACCAGGTAGAGGAACTGCCGCCAATAGAAGCTGTCAGAGAAGGTAATTTGAAATAGACTGGTGTTAGAAATGACATGAAGATTACGGTAGGAAACTCACGACGGCCACGAATATAGCGTAGTCATCATTCCCAAACCCTCCCGGTGACTGACTCCGCGCGATGCATCGCAGCGACAATGAGATCAACGCCGCGCCGATAAGGATCCCATTAGAAATGTGAATTATAGGGGCTTCTGTATCACGGATGTGAGCCTGCATATACTCTACCTGTTCGGGAGTTGGAATGATAGCCATTGTAGCGGTGAAGCAAGTGACAAATTCGAATCGACGAGATGTTTCTTTCGCAGCTCAACACATCAGGGCCAGCGTAACAGAGAGATAATACTCTGGATGGCGCGAGGATCAGCGAGGACTGGTATGGTCCATTCCATGCGAGTGTACTATTAAATCCACATGGTGTTCGAAAGGAGAACAAAGGAAAGGCGGAACATCACCAGAGGGATCATTATCCATGCTAGCCTTCGACCCCAGATTCCGGCTTACAACTTTCGCTGAAAATTCCCACAACAAAATGTGACGCTACCGGATAGCGGGGCAAGTAATACTCGATCACCTATTGCGAAGAGCTGCAGGGTTTGTCTAGAGTGAAGAAGGATGTGAGCTCGCGATGGCCTGACCTTAACACGGCGGGGAAATTTTGCCCTTCCCAGCAATACATGTAGCTGGACGGTTGCGGAGGAAGACTGCGCCTCGAGGGGGGAAGCTGACGCTGCATGCTCTGTGCGACACTATGACTGGAGGGCGGTAGCAATGTTGAATCCTTCGAATTCCGACCTTGTTCGAGACCTCTCTCCCGTAACAAGTGGTCACGATAGGATGATATGGGGGCTGAAATATCAATCTCTGGTTCCGATGTCGGGGTCTTTTTAAATACCACCTCAATCTATACAACACCCACACACATCCCAAGGTTATTCATAGTAACCCAATACACAAAACCAAGATAAGACCAATGTATGTCTGGTATAGGCTAGCTTATGACAGTTTTAGTAGAAAATGGGAAGAAGTATCAGACTAACATTAGAGACCCCAATGAAGGTATATTTATCCACCTCTGCATAGGGGCGTGTGGTGGAATGGTTGATTGGGATATACTGTCTGATCACCTTGCCTCAATACAGATAACACCTCCTGCTTCCTGACCAGGCTTTTCGACATATAGGAAGAAGGATTGAAACAGCCGTAGTATCAACGTGGCAGGTTGTGCCTAATATAATCAGTTGACAAGCCCCCATTTCGTCGGACTTGTATGTTCCTGCTTATCGGTTCTTCCACCATTCGCGCTCAATCATCCCAGAGTGACCGGCTCTCATTGTATGACACCGCCTTTCCTCTACTATGGCCACCTACCTTTCCCGCCGGCAACGCCTCATTCCGGCGTTCCTCATTCTCCCCATATCATTACTCTGTTTACAGGCCATGGATATCCCCAAGATGGTAGCTCACCACAAACCCTTCGTCGAATCAAATACCGTTCCATCCCAAGATGGCATTGGCACTGTCGCCTTACCCTCAACTTTCTTTGGGATAGAGACGATTGACAAGTTCTGGCGCGATGTTGTTGTCGCCTTCACCCCTTCGGCTATAGGTTACGATCCAGTTGCTTCCTGGCAGATGTTTGCTTTCCTAACTGATCTGGGTCCTCTTTACGCAATCTGGATTCTCGAATCATGCCGTGCTACGAATACCTATTCACCTCAATATCTGTGAGTGTATCACTTAGAAGCCGTAATGAAGTCCGCAGCTTAACCCTCTCCCTATTGTCCAGGAGTACCGTTTTCGCATTTGCAGGCCAGTTCTATGGGTTAGGCTCTATCGCACCCATCTATTATACCCTGTCTATCATATTCGGGCCGACGGCGTCGCAGCTTGCTCAGTCTACGCCCGCTCAGAAGAATGTCAACAGTAGCTGGTGCCCCTACCTCCTGCCCATCATCCTGCTGTTTCACACATCCGAGGTCTTCGGCGCCTACACATCATCAACGCCCGAGACCCGTCTCTATTGGGCTTGGGCGTGGCAGATGTCACCATTGTGGATTGGGCTCGCCAATTGGGCTACTGCCACATTCTTCCCTCGTGGAGTAATTGCGAAGCGGGGCATAGTCCCGTCCCCAACTACTGTATTGGGCGTGTTGGGCCTCATCTCTGCCGGCACGTGGCTCTATACTTTGATATTCAGCCCTTTTCCTCCGACTGTGTTGTTTTTTCCTGTGTGGGCTATACAAGACGAGTTTGTCCCTCATATGCACCGGGCCATGCAGTTCGATATGATATGTATCTTTGGTAGCACTTATCTGTGGATGGTGTATGCGTTCTTTGACCTTCACAGCGCAGGCCTAATGGCCAACAGTTGGTGGTACCCTGTTGCGGTATTACCAGCTGTCTCGGCCATATTTGGACCGGGCGTTGCGCTTGCCGTGGGATGGCTCTGGCGTGAATCATATTTTAGTTGAAGGTTCTTATCGTCTCAAGGTTGATGAATACGCCTCCCCTATAAATTTAGTCACTGCTATACCATCGGTGTGTGTGAAACTAGAGCGAAGAAGCATGGCAAGATTATGAAAAGGGGGTACATTACACCTAGATTACTAGGTGTTCAATAGTTAAGACAATTACAATGAACATGCGTTTGAACTCAGCTGTCTCATACCATAGCAGTACCGAACGAACGCTAAAACAGGTAGCTAGGTCAGCACAAACAGAGAACTGATCGATTGGGTCTTCAATCAGGATCCTTCAACTGATGGAAAGAGGAGCGGAGCAATAAGCCATTATAGTATCACAAGCACCTACAATTGGATCGTTCTGAGGATTACACCAACACTACCAAGCTGCAGATGATTACCACCAGCCTCGGGACCGAAATCAGCCCCTAGTTCCAGCACTTCGGAATCCTGTGTATGATGAATGGTTGTATTGCGTAAAGAGGGTACGCCGGCTGAACTGATCATGCCTGCTGATCACAAGCTCTCTGAATGCAGGGGCTTACCGGGTGGTTATATAGTCGGGACCCGAAATCTACAACGTGGGAGCTGATTGGTTTCGCGATGTAGGTCAAATATATAAAAATAAAAAATAAAAAAGTTTAAATTATATTATATTTATATAACGCATCTTGTAATTAACCGGGCCACTTAATTAAATAGACTACTTTTTATGACCTTTATACGCATATTTTAAAATAACTTAATAACTACTTATATAATTAATATTAGCTATTTAAATTGTAATTTTTTAAAATGTTTTTATATTATTTTAATAAGTTTATATATTATAACTAGGCTTGCTGCAAACTTTATAGCGCCTAGTATAAGTCTTTTTCCTTTTTATATAATAATTATCTTTATATATAATATAATTTTCATTTTTAATAACATTTTATATAATGTATCTCTTATTTTAATAACGTATTTAATTTAAGTAGCGCACTTTTTTAGACTTTTATATACGCTTTTAAAAATCTTTTATTTTTTTCTAATAATAATAGTTAACTCTTATAAAAAAGCTAATTTATAGCTTATTATTTAAGTATATAAAAACACTCTTAGTTTATTTTTTAAATGCGCTATTAAAATTTATACTATTTTTTATATAACTTTTTATAAACAAAGATATAAATTTAAAGCAAAAGCTGAAATACCTTTTCTAATAACTAGATTAACTAAATTTAAAGAAAATTCGATTATATAATATATTATTAACCTTATTACGCAATTGTTTTTATTTAAATATAGTAGTATTAAAGATATAGCTAACTAATTGTTAAAACTAGTTACAGCCGGCTGGCTATAGGCCCCATGTCACATACCTAACCACCTTCCGCAATCTCTTATCGCCTTATATCACATGACATTAGCAATCTAAGCGCATAAAAAACCCTGCGCACTTTATTTATATATAAATAGTTTCCTTCCTTTTCTATCTCATAATTAATATATATATAATACCCATATTAAGTATTACTTTATAATAAAACCCTAGTCGTAATAATTATAAGATTAATACTAATAGCTAAAAAGCTTTATATCTTATAAATGATTTAAAATTAACACTTATATATCTTAAAATTAGTTATAACCTTGCCGCTACCTTAACTAACCGACTAAAAAGCGTACTAATTATTACACTTCCCTAAATCTACTAATCTGCGCTAAGGCAATAATCACCCCTATTATTACTAACTTTTTTAGTGAATATAAATACTATCTGATTATAAATATTTTAATTATTAATGCTATACTATTTTTTAATAAACTAGCCTATATTTATTTTAGTAAAATTAACTTACTAATTAATATAAAGAAAAATAAAGTACTTGCTAAACTTTTACCCTAATAGTAAAAGTAAAAAGTTAATAATATAAAGTATAAAATATAGTTTTTAAAAAATACTAAAATCTTTTTAAAACCTATAGCAAAATGGACTTAAATAAACTAATATCTAACTATAGATTTATAAATTATTATATGAAGTTTATACTAGGTAAAAGTACTAAAAACCTAAATAATATATTATTATACTATATATCTTTTAAAAAACTTAAGGTAATAAAGGAATATATTTTAAATAACTTATATAAAGGTTTTATTATATAAAAAGGTAGTATACCTTTTTTTACCCTAATTTTAATAATACAAAAAGGGATAAAAAACTTTAACTATATATTAACTATAAAAAATTAATACCTTAATAAAAAAAATTCCTTTACCTCTAATTAATAAAACCTTAGCTAAAATATTTAAGGCTAAAATCTTTATAAAATTTAATATATAATAAGCCTTTTATTAAATATATATATATTTTAACTATAAAGATTTAATAATATTTAAAACAAAAATAAGTATATTTAAATATAAAATTCTATTATTTAAACTAACTAACGCATCTCCTACCCAAGTTGGCTACCCAATCTAATTGGCCACTTTCCAGACCTTTGTACGCGCGTCTAGAAACAATCTAACAACAACGCGTACAATCAATTTAAACTATTTAGAATCTAATTCGCTAGACAGTTTTATACCGTTTTAACAAGTTTGCATATTATAGCCGGGTTTGCCGCAAACCCTATAGCGCTAGGCGCGTCTCTCCTTCTTTTTCGTATAACAACTACCCCGACGATATTTACGATTTTCCTACCTAATTATATCCCTAAAAGCTTATAAATCTCTTATATAAGGCTATATAACCTAGAATATATTATTAACTAGCTAGATTATTAACTAGTTACTTTTTAAGTCGAGCCTTTATCTCTAACCTTGCCCGCTAGTAATCTGCGACCTTAACCAACCCGCGACCTTAACTAACCTAACCGAAGCCTAATCCCTATCTTAATATAAATCGAAGGTCGTACGACGCTAAAATAGCTTTTCGGTATTTATTATTAAAGGTATATACTAGATTATATATAATACGACTAGGTCTTACGTTATTAGGGGGGGTGGGGGGTTATTATAACCCTTTGTAAAACAAATTATTAGCTTAGCTAGCGTTATTATATAAAAAGAACTTGATTATAAGATAGGGGTTTTTATTATATGACGTAGGAGATTTATAGGCTTCTAGGGACGTGGTTAGGTGGGAAAATCGTAAATATCGTTGGGGTAGTCATCGTATAAGGAGGAAAAAGACGCGCGCCCGGCGCTATAGGGCTTGCGGCAAACCCGGCTATAATATGTAAACTTGTCAAAATAGTATAAAATTGTCTAACGAATAGGATTCTATATAGTTTGAATTAATTATATACGTTATTGTTAGATTGTTTCTAGACGCGTATATAAAGGTCTGGAAAGTGGCCAATTAGATTAGGTGGCGAACTTGGGTGGAAGATGCGTTAATAGTTTAGTAATATTTTAATATTATATTAATAATATAATAAATAATTATTTAAATAATTTTTATAATACATATTTTAATAACCTAGTAGATTATTATATATATATATATATATAAAGTCTTAACCGCTTTTAAATAGCTAAACTATAAGCAAACTTAAAGAAATACAAATTCTATATTACTAAAATAAAATACCTTAGCTTTATTATTAAATATAATAATATTAAAATAAATCTTAAAAAACTATTATTATATATAAATAGTAAAAACCTATAATATTAAAAGTAATATAATCTTTTCTAATAGTTTATCTTTAAATAAAGCTATATTATAAAGCTATTTTATAACCTAACTAAAAAAAATACTATATTTAAATAGGATAATAAATGCTAAAAAGCTTTTAATAAGTTTAAACATTAACTAATAAAGGTATTAATACTTGTATACTTCGACTTTAAAAAAAAGACTAAAATAAAGACTAACGCCTTTAATAGTATTTATACTAGCTATTTCTTTTAACAAAAGAAAAATAGCAATTAGCACTTTATTGCTTTTTATTTTAAAACTATTAGTAGTTTTAAAAGCCTTTAAATTTAAAAACTAAAACTAGCTAGTATATAATATAAGACCTATCCTAATTATTACTAACTACTAAGTTTTAAAATATTTTAGTATTAAGTAATAGTTAAACTTATATTAGGCGGGATAAATAGATTTATTTGCCTAATATAACTTTTTTATTATTTATTACCTGAAAAAAAAAACATTATAGCTAACGCCATATTATATAAGTAAAAAGACCTCTGTATATAAAAAAACAAATAAAAAAATACTAATATATAACCCTTTTCTAACTAGTTAAAAAAGCTTAATACTAACCCTTTAGTTAATAAGTTATTATATTTTAATAATATTAATATTATTAAAATTAATATATTATTCTTTATAATACTACTAATAAACAAAATACTATAGTAAAACTATAACTTACCTATATTAGCAACTTATTAATTGCGCGACTATATAAAGAAAAATAATAACTAGTCTTTATATAAAAGATTAATTACTTATAAAGGTAAATAGTAGTACCTAATATAAACCACCTTTATACTTGCATTTTTAAAAAGGTATATAATATATTATAATAGCCTACTTAGGCTGTAATAAAACTAAACAACTTGTTACTACCTAATACTAATAGCTAAGACTTGAAAAGGATTATAATACCTATATCTCTAACTATATAAAATACTGCCTAGCTAAAGTGCCTTATAATAAAACCCTGGGACTATTATAACTAATACTAATCTTTATATAATCTTTCTGATATATTATTATAAATTTTTAAAAAATAATAACTAATAGCAAAAAAAGCAAATTTATCTTTATAATTATAGACTAATTCAATAAAGCGCTTTAGTTAATACTTTATAATAAATTAATAACCGCTTAAAAAGCTGCCTAATTATATTATAAAAGCCTGTTTAAAATTTATAAGCTACTAAAATATATTAACTTAGATAAAAGCCTTTAGTTTATTTCTTTATTTACTAATAAACTTGCTAAAATTCTTAGAATTAAATAAAAACTATTATAAGTTAAATATTATAAATTAGTAAAACAAGCCGAAATTGCTATTAAATACCTTAATTAAAAACTATAACTATTTTATAACTATTTTTAAACTAATTAGGGTAATATATTATCTGCTATAAATTTTACTATAGTATTCCTCTTATATAAATTAATAGGCATATAACTATATAAAGTACTTTTTAGTTTCTTTATATTAAGCTATTATAATTAAATAATTAAATTATAAATATTATAAGCCTATCTATAAAAAAACGCTTTAACTGCAAAAAGGCGTAAAACTATATAAATATAATTAAAAACTATATTAAAGTTGTATAAATAATATTAAAATAAACATAAGACAAAACTATAGCAAGGGAAAACTATTACTATTAAAAACCAGATTTTAATATTAGTAACTGCGTTTTTATTTTAAAAAAGAGATAATTATAGCTTACTAACTAACCCTTTAATAAGCTTAACTATTTTATAATATAATAATATTTTAAAATCGCTAAATAAATTAAACCTATTATATTTAGACTTAAAATATCTAATAGCTAATAATTAACTAACTTTTATTACGCTAACCGATTAAAAAATACTTAAACAACCTGCTACTAAAATAAGCTATAAAATAACCTAAAGGCAAAGTTATTAACCTTAATATAAATAATAAAAAATAAAAGGTCGAGTAGGTAAAGACTTTACAGTTATATTATAAAAAACTTTAACACTAAATCGATTAAAAGGGATAAAACTTTAATAATAATTAGTATTTTGTAAATAACTTTAAAAATTTACTAAAGCTTTTATTATTTTTTTATAAAAATAACCTAAAGTTAGTAAGACTTTTAAAAAGATTTAAAAACTAGCTAAAAGCTATAAAAAAAGATCGATTTAATAAAAAACACTTTAATAACGAGTTTCTAAAAGAAATATAGGCTATATCTTTATATAGGTTAAAAAAACGTAATACTATAAGCATTATTATAATAGGATTTAATAGCATAAAATTATAACATATTATAAAAAAACCTTAAGCGCCCCTGCAGATTAAAAGCCTGTAATATAGTAGTATAGGGATAGAAACCCGAGGTTATCCCTCTTTTAACTAGAAAACAGTAATTAAAAGACCAGGAGTTTAAATCTCCCCAAAGGCGAGATTTTTTAGAGGGGGGATAGTTATAGCCGGCTGGCTATAAGCCCCATGTTACATACCTACAACCATTTTTCGCAATCTCTTATCGCCTTATATCATATAACATCGGCAATCTAAGCACATAAAAAACCTTACACACTTTATTTATATGCAGATAGTTTTCTTCCTTCTCTATTTTACAATTAATATATATATAGTACCTATATTAAGCATTGCCTTATAGTAAAACCCTAGTCGTAACAAAACTCTGCAGAAAACGCCTTATAAAAAAAACCAGATATTTAACTTTATATAAAAACAACTAAAGCTTTAAATATATTTTAATTAAAAAATCAACTATTAAAAATATTAAATAAAAATCTAATTAAATATTATACTTAGTTTATATTTATATAAAAATAAATTAAAATAAAAGTATTTATAAAAATAATAATTTATAACTTTAATAAAATAAAGATTTATAATAAGTAAGATTATAGCTAACTTTATTATAATTATATTTAAATATATAC
>NPFG01000299.1:0-49129 GCA_002288965.1 Xylaria sp. MSU_SB201401
TAATATTATAAAACATTTAACTATTATAACGCTAAAATATATTATATTTATATATTATATAATAAAGGTATAAACTTAAAAAGATTAAAATATATAATATATTATAAACTTATAAAAGCTTATAAAGATAAATAGCTTAAACTATTAAAACTAAAGCCAAAAAACGATAATAAACAATAATTAAAATATAGCTAGCTAATAAAACTATATAATCTTAATATAAAATATATTAAAAATAAATACAAATACTAGGCTTAGCTAATATAATACCTAATAAAAATTTTAAAGTTTTAGTTAAACTATTAGCTATTATAATAAAATATAATCCTTTATTTTAAACTAAAAAAAAAGTAGTACTACTTAAATAAAAAACATAAAAAGAAAAAAGGTAGAAAAAAAAAAGTAGAAGAAAATAAAAAGGAGTTAAAATTAGAGGTAGTCTTTTTATAAGCCTTATTAAATAGTTTTTATATTAGCTTATAAGTATATAATAATTTTTTTAAAGTCTAGGGAAAAATAGGAAAAGCTAGAAAAAAAGCATAAAAATATATAAAAATATAAAATATAAAACAAGCCACAAAGAGTAGTACTAACTATAACCGCTTACTCCAGCAAAGCTAAAAGAAACAATAATAAAAAGAAGGTAGAAGCTAAAACCTATAAAAGACGCTAAAATAAACCAGACAAAAGAAACTAGCTTAGAGGATCAAAACATAGTAACTACAAGCCCTATAATATTAAGCCCACAGAGGCATAATCTGGCATCTTACCTGTATATATAACTAGAGGACACACTAGGCTAGATAGATAGGTAAAGCTTGCTACGTCTTAATACCCCTCGGGAGGTCAGAGAGGTTCTTAGAACCCTCACGGCGTTAAAAATAACAACAACAATAATAACAACAACAACAACAACTTGACCTCCCCACCCATGTCCGGAGAGATAAAAAGCATCTATACTTCCGTAGACATATGATTAGATCAAATCAAGCTGCGGGAAACGTATGACCAAGTCAATGGGACAAAGCTTAAGGGTGTGTATTGCTTCCCTTATGGGTTGTAGCGTGTAACCATCGCGAGACTTATACTATGCGGAAGCGCCTCCTATCCTCCGATCCTATTACTGCTCAACCTCACGAGTGTTACTCTACTCTACTTTAATAATATAGCTAGTAAGAAATGGGGAAGAAGTATTGGACGAACATTGAAGACCTCGAAGGAAATGTACAGCCAGATTATGCTATACAAATATATCTATATAAATTCTAGATCTAGCTACTCACATTAGCCAGAGCAGTAAATTGCTACGATCCCGATTGGTTTTGATCATGCACACCAGTCTATGCACCTAAATGGGCTTATATATCGCAATGTGGCATTTCAAGCACTAAATTACCATATCAATTACTAAGAGGTCCACCTCATGACCCTCAGCGTCTGGTTTTGAACCTCATGGTGAGTACGAATGCGTTCGATTGCATGAGCACCAAGCCCCCGCAATGCGCGGCTTTCAGTTGGGAACAGCATTGAGGAGGGCGGATGGTATGTTTTGAACGAGGTGGTTACACAGCAGGCGAAAGAATGGATCTCCGGCGTAGGCGCTGCATCTCCTACGGCCGATATAGTCTTACAGTAGAATATAACGGTATGCCCTCTTGCAACCGCACTTAGTAATATATTGCATCGTACGTACAGCGCTTTTTCTTTTCTGTCGAAGCGATTTCAGGGGTTTCATTCTCCTGATTAATGAGTATCGGTCACCGAACGCATCGGCAGCGTCATCGACATGCCCCAAGCTCTAAACCCCCACACGACTCTCTTCAAAAGAACAAGCGAACAAGGACTGCTGGTCATACAACAGGGGCTTGTCAATGCAAGTTGTCTGCAAAAGCACAGAAAATTGTTATTACTGACCAGTTATCTGTTGCATCGAAACGCATGGGTCTAATGACAAACAGCCCTAGCCCGCAGACATCGAGATCGACACTGACTCTCGGTCCATATAGTGTGAATATGGTTTAGAAGGTTGTAGCACTACGTATGTACGGTAAATTTCTGACGCTCGTCTATAGGATTAGGACGCATGCATGTCATTCAGCTTGATCCAAGTTGAATGAAAGACATGGGGCATGGAATATTGTCGGACGTTGGATGATTCAGTAAGACATTGGCTGCAACAGGATGCCGCTCGTTCCGCTGATATTTGTGAGACTAATTTATGGCTAGCATTTTCTATGATTCACTTAGATATGAGTATATGAGTCGGTTCCTGATCGAATATAAAAGCTCCTGAGTACAGACAAGATTTGGCATCATGACAAGCGAAACACAAGGCAACTTCCGTGATCGGGATCCCGTAACTGACCGCACTGAGCTTCTTCGGCTACGAGCTGGACTTACGGAGGTCAGTACGCCGGCGTCCCCTGTGCCTCTTACTCGTCACCTTTAGGGAGTTAGAAATGGCTAAGTTGGGGCTTGCTACTATCAATTATGCTTCTTTTCTCCTGGTCGATCATAATGGCAACAGAAGAGCTCTACTAATTGAAATTATTTATGTAGAAAGATCTTCCGGGGATTGAGGCCATTGGAGCCGGCTATGATCCTTTCAAAGGTTATGCTAGCCCGATGAACATCATTACCTCCGAGATCTTCGATTGGAGTAATGCGCCTCTGAACTCCTTCACCTATCTCGACAAGACCTATCAGAAGCCCAAGGTTGTCAACGCTGTTGAGTGGTCAGCAGCCAAATGGCAACAGGTGACCGGCCAGGACATTCAATCGTACCAGGAGAACCTGTCCTTGAAGGTGTCTGTCGAAGGCTCCTATGGCTTCTTCTCGGGATCTGTCTCAACCGAATTCAACAGCGAATCGATAACAAAAAGCGAATCACAGTTTTCACGCGGATGGACACTGACTGTACCTTGGGCACTCACAATCACCCTCAGTTCTGACACCCGTCAGCTGCTCAACGAAACTTTCCGCAATAGACTTGATAACCTTAACGCTGATGATACAACGGCTTGCAAGAGGTTCTTCACCGACTATGGCACTCATATTCTGACTGGGATCGCCATAGGCGGCACCGCGATGCAAAGCGCTTCTACGAATAAGCGTACGGTAGACCACACCTACAGTCTCGACGTTGTAGCCAGCCAATCCCTCAAGTTTGGACTTGGGCAAGCCAGCGCAAGCGAGCAAGTCCAGTACAGCTACGCTGTATCAAGCTTCAACTTCTCCTCGTCCGTGGCAGGTACTACATTAGGTGGTAACCCAAGCCTTGGTGGTTCGCAAGTTTTCAGCGGAAATGCTTCGATTTACAACAAGTGGGTGGAGTCAGTGATTGACTACCCTGTTTTTGTCGATTTCATGCTTGCCAACCCCTTCCTACCGATCTGGGAACTCTGCGCCGATGACTCCCAAGGTCAGAAAGTGAGGACTGGCCTCACTAACTACTACAACGGCACCTGGGCTCCTGATCATGCTGATGGTAATAAATTTGAACCTGACTACATCGACGCTCTTGCAATCATCAGAGGCAATAGCAGCACCATCAAGCCACCAGAAGGATATACGAAAGTGGGTGTTGACTTAAACCAGGGCGCTGGCGGTGATTGGATCTACCTCTGCTACCACAAAGCGAGTTATAGATCAAACAAGCCGGCCATCCTTGACCTGAAAGTGATCTGGGACTCTGAGTCCACCCCTTCCGGCTATACGAAGCTTCCGACAGACCTCAACGCTGGCGCAGGGGGAAAATACATCTACCTTTGCTATAAATCAGGCAGTTATGATTCCGACAAGGCAATCTTAGATGTCACCTCGTACGGCTCCAGCGATTTCAATGCTGGCCCGCCCTACGGATATATCAAGATCAACCGTGACTTGAACGCGGGCGCAGGTGGCAAGTATGTCTACATTGCCTACGAAAGGAGGGAAAGCTAAGCTTAGTAACGTGGCGAGAGATCTTGCTTTGTGAGCGTTTGTAGGTGAAAGGGGTCCGAGCTGGGAAATCGAAAGTGCGAAAGGGCGGGGACATGGGAGAATGAATACTAGTTTTATGCTTGAACTGGGATCGGCATTTTTTCTTTGGCACTTCTGACCACAATCTTTCCGTGTCGCAAGTCAAATCTGGTCGAGATGTTGGATTACGATTAACGAAGCTCATAGTCCTTTTTGGCTAGTTTATTCTACTTCATTTCTTTCATCACCTTTGGATCGCCCTCGTAATAGGTGCCTGAGATGGTGAGGATGCTAGCCCCCTATCTGTGCTTCTATACTGTAGTCACTAGGTACTTGGCTTTGGATAGTTGCAGTTCTGCGCTCGTTGCGACACCCGACTCGGCACGTTGGAACTTACCATCGGTCTCTAAAAAAACAACCCGCGCGTCGATCGGTCATGAGATGGATATGTCGATAGCTCGATAAGCCAGGTATCCAAGGATGTAGTCCAATATAACGACATAGCCGGATCGGATACAAATATGTTTACAGTACATGAATAATGCTTGCTACAAGTCTCGACTATCGCTGTTCTCCCCGAGTTCTTTTCGGTCAACCACCCTGTTACTCTCGAATCATCTTCTTACGACCCTCCCTCGCTTCCCTTTTAGCGTATTCGATGAACCTAACTAGTAACTCGGGAAATTTCTCGAATTTACTAATTGAAAACGACACGAACTTTCCAGTGACGGCCTTTCCAGCATCTTTCAGGTCTTCCAGCCGTCGGCCGTCTATATCCCCAGGGCTGGATGGTATATAAGGATCGCTCGAAGACAGGGCTTGAGGTTCAGTACGTTTAGCCATATGCCTATCTTCATCTGATATAGCTGAGGAATCTGTCCCAGTCGTGTTTCCGCGACCCCTCTTCAAAACTGGCGGGCTGCTACGCACGCCACTAGATCCGGAGGTTGAGGGCCTTTGGGGGCTACTCATTTCCGCAATCGTGTTTTCCATTGCGTCTAGGCGACTCGTGTCCGCTAGCTCTTGGTCTTTGCATTCGAATTCGATAAAAACCATTTCATGGTCATTCATAATCACGCAAAATCGTGTTTTGGTACGCATACAATACCATAGGCATTGGCCAATGTCGGCGAAGGCAACACCTATAGTATTTGGAATGGCACTGAGACGCGTATGTATTCCACGATACTTAAATTCGCCTATGATCAGACGCTGCCCAGCCGGGGACAAAAATAACGAATCATAGTCTTGCGGACTCTGTAAATGACCCTCGCATATAGTGAAATCGGGCGTGTAGGTGATCGTGTCCCGAAGTCCTGGGACGCCGAGCGGTTTTGATGCAAATGGCAACTCATACAGAATCGACGCCTCTACTAGATCCGATATTACATTCAACCTTTCGAGGACGTGAAGGGTGTAGAACAATGCAATAGAATGCTCATTGATGAGGAATGATAGATGTTTAAGAGAATCAATATATCCTCTTTTCGATGTCCGTTGCTGTTCAGGCCCGACAGGTTCGTTAAGTACTGCAAGGAGAGTATCACTCTCCCGGAGCGTGATACTTTCGGCAAGAAGTTCGTATGCTTCGTTTAGACTCGGTAGGGGATGAGGCCACACGTGAGTGAACCTTGGCTGTTCTAGTCCACTCCCCAGATATTCTCTGACTGTGGTTGACATCCTGGAGGCAAAGATGTGTGAACAAGGTGCTAAGAGATAAGAAACCTCAGGAATATGCAACCGTGTTAATAGAGAGTGCGGTGGTTGGAGAACGTCCTAGCCTTCAATAAGGACTTTGAGTCGGTTAGGCTTTATATGAGAATCTATGCTGCATCTCACGTACAAGTGTATAGACACCAATCGACAATTGGAGCTACAAGTTATAGCTAACTACGGATTGCTATATAGCACGATGATAAGGAATTGTGAAGCCATTGGATATAAATGATTCCAAATGACAGCCTCAACTGCATGTCCAGCACATCAGGATCTTGAAACTAATCACTTATTAACCTAACAAGACTACAGAATTTATGCCCGCCCTCAACTTCTCCTTTCCACATTCTGTCTACTTCTCACCTGTTCTATCGTTTCGCCGTCCTACCTTATTGTTAGGTCAACGTGCAGTTAAGGCTGCTGTTCAGGACCAGTCATACCGAATAGCCTAACCGGTTAGCCATTCTTAGCCGAGTTGGGGTCTAAAGTGATGTGGACTATGGCGCCGAGCGTGGCGACGCGAGCCCATTCCCCATTCCCTGCCAAGGCGCTTTCCACATTTAGCTTAGCGCAAAGAATAGGCCCCTGACGCAATTGGTATGAGGCCTAAGGTCCCGGAAGTAAATCTCAAGAATACAATGAACAATCATGAGAGTCAATTGAACAGCCATAGCTATGGTTCATATATTCTCACAGGTGTAGCTAAACCTGCATTTTCCTGAGCTTACCCACTTTATCACACGTTCCATCGGGCGGCGGCAAGGCATCCTCGTCCATTTCATTGCGTACACACCGCCTCGTCGTACATCAACACATCGGGACCACCAACCATGGATGCACCGGTGAAGCAGGCCACCATTAAGCGCATACAGCAACTACAAAGCAAACTATCACCCACATCGAAGAAAATAAAACCTACGGGGGCATATACGCACATTCAAAAAATTGTAGGTGCTCTCTACCCATCCCAAGCTCTCTGCCGACGCGGGCTTATCCTATGACCTACCTAGGATCAACAGGGCTTTCGCCTTCACACTCTCATCCATGCCATCATTTGCACAAGCCCGCCCCCTATCCCAGGCTGTAGAACCATCGTACCTCTTCGGTACGATAACCACAGGAGAGCTATGCTTTTCAAATACCACTCCGGTACGGCTACGACCTTGAACTATCTCTTGGACTGTTGCTGGATGTCCAATCCGGACCTCAAATTCCAAGCGCTCGTCAAAATTGAGAGTCTTGTTACTTCCGCCGTAAAGCTTTTACATGAAAACGGAATCTCGTACCCCATCCGCCCCGAACATGTGGTACTTGTTGTCGACGAAGCCAACATGTCTGCTGATACTATAGAGGTCATCCTAGGCCCGAACAGTCGGGCTCAGAAGCTTGAAAAGGTGACACAAGAGGACCGGGAAAAGCAGCTATCGGCGGTGAAAGATATCTTTATACGTAAGGTACGTTGTCAGATCTCATACTGTTCTACCTACGTCATTTCCGTCTCGTTGACCGCGCCCGAATCCGCAGACTCTTTTTCAGCTCGCCTCCCCGTCACAGCCCAATTCAGTAGATTATAGGACACAACGGCGTCTTGCCCATCTTTACTTCGAGACTGCCAGAACTATCTCAGACGCTCAAGCTTGTTCGAAGATCGAACTTATCTGTCCACTGCTAGCCCACGAGATCCTCTATGATTACGCGACCCGCCCGGTCGCTCAACTTTTCGACTCTACGATGAGATCTTTTCTGGGTCAAGATATGCCCTTATTCGCGCAGACTGAGAAGGTGGACGTGATCCGCGAAACTCTTTCCAGTTTGCGCTCTGCTGTAGTCAGGCGTCAAAAGTCATCCTCTACGTTGCTTCCAGATGCAGATGACAGTTTCGCTCGTTTTGATTCACAATTGGCTATACGATTCGTTCGACTCACGGCCTATGCCGCGAAAGACGTCAATTCTTGCTACCAGGCGAATGAAGCCGAGTGGCGTGCCCTCGCAAAGAGTCTAAAACACCACATCAGCTATTGTGACAGGATAGCTAACCTTACGGACTATGACTTTGACAGCTAGTGCAGGAGTAGGCCTAGCACTAAGAGTAGTTCCGCAGGGGACAGAGGCATCATAAACCCCCGCATATAAAAACCATTGGGACTTTGGCTGTCTTGAACCCTGGATACCAAGATACATCGCCCGGTGCGCACTCTCATTCTGGTGGATGCATTTGCCAGGGGCTGTGAATCTGACAGAAGGTCCAGGAGCTACGCCATCTCTATGTAGCTTTTTAAGTAGCCTGTCGTCGCGTCGCCCGACAGTGATCTGACAGGGAGCCCCCCTGGCATTGTCAGAGCTGAATTGCCACAACTCCAGAAAAGTGTCAGGATATGTTGCGCTAGGGTGGAACCGCTAAAGGCTTAGCCATATGCTCTTCGCACACCTATTTTAGTAGGCTATATAAGGAGCCCTCGAAGGTCACCTTCGCAGATCACGATAGTTACAAATATAACATTTATTAAGCTTCATATCCAGCCATGTAGATGACCCACGCCAGTTCAACAGGATAGCCGCCAATGCTACCCCGCGAGACCGAAAATTACGGTCGCTTCCGTAGAGCAATCGCAGAAGGGGATCAACGACCGAATCAAAAGGCTTGACTGCGATCGTGAGGCACTCGGGGTATCGTTTGAAAAGATGTACCAAGAACGCGTCTCCAAACTCGAGAACCAGCTGCACTAGCGACGCGCGGTCGACGCTTAGCTGCAAGACTCCAGAAAGGAAGACAGAAATTACCGACAAGACCCAATCCGGCCACCTGCGGAATAACTTACAGATCTACCACCTATGAGTTTTAACCCTGATTCGACCTGCCTGGCTTGTCATAGACGGTTCAACGACAAGGACCAACTCTTCGCACATCTTGAAGAACGTGGGGGCGTAGGGAGGTCTCATGCTTAGGATACGCGGACATGAAGGCGGGAGATGGAAGGTTTAACCCTTGGAGGCTCCTCTTTTATCCGTTTAGAGAACACCAATATTGTAATGTAGTCCATACCCATGGTATACCTCTCTATAACCTTACTATCTATCTCTAATATAGAAAGTTCCTCGGCTGCTTAACCTGCAGGATTATTCAAATGCTCTAGTACTATAGCTTGCTCAGGTGTCAGGGACTTGAATGGCCGTGTCGTAGATTACTGGAGATGGTAGGTTTTGCATAGAATACATAGTTGACGGCAGATGCCTTATCGGCAAAGTTCCTCATGGGGAATTCCACATTCATCATTCCTTAATCTGCGGACAGCGATATTCATAGCGCCGCCGCTCAGAAGATTTACGACGCCTGCTCGTGGTGCTCACCGTCCCTGCTTAACTTCGACTAGATCGGTTACTTTTTATTTAATGAAGACGACTTGATGGTCCAGATCCGAATTCCGGAGTCCCAAGTCATTCTTCTCTATGCTCCTCACCAGCACAGAAGATCGACTATGAATGTACGCATATGGTTCCCATGCCGCCACGGTAGCTAATATCTATTGTGTTTTAAAGACCTTGCGAGGTGTTTAGTTCTCAAGGTAGAAAGAGAATCTGAATCTGGACGACCTGGGCCGGAAACGCCCCGACATGCCCGGATTCTCGGTTTATCTCGCTTGTCATGCGCGCCGCACTTCTCATGCACAATGAGGAACAAATTTTTTAAAAAAAAAATTTCTTTAATTTTTTGAAAGCTAATGCTATGCTCTACAGGTTACATCTGCCGCTCCTAGCCGCCTTCACCTTGACGCTGACACGCGATAAAGTTGAACTCCAACCTTTCTTTAAACCTGGATTATCGGGGAAACATCCTAACAGAATTGTCCTTGAGTTTCTTACTACATGTGGTAAGTACCTATATAATGGCCTGTTGTAGTCTGACCTGTCTTGTTTATTTTCATCTTCCCTTCCTCTAATTACGTCGCATTCTGCCCCACCTTTAAGGTGCCGTATCCTGTTCACCAACGGATAACTTTCACCATCGCCATCACAAGAAGCACTACCCTAACATTGTCATGCAGCAAGAGGAAATCGAGGCGCAACAAGGACAAAATCAAAACCCAGCCCCATCGGAGGGCGCGCCACCTTCATACATTGAATCAACTGCAATGACTCAGTTTGCGCCCGCCCAAAGCAATGACCGATTTGTCATTGTCCCGGTTACCTTTCTGCTTGCCCAACAGCTCCATATATACCAAAATATAATCTCTGTCGATATCGACCTTCAAAACCCACCCACATATGATAAATTCTTGGACAAGATCTCTGCGGCCACCGTACTCTTTGGCCCACTGCCTCATATTTATAAGGAAAGGGACATGCTGGCACTAGCAGGACGTGAATTTAGAGTTTGTCTCAACAGGCAAAAGACAGTTCTATTCATATGGAGCTTCGCGCCCCCTTCGGACCTGAGTGGTAACCACTTTCATCTTCCCAGATATGATGTATCAGATGCATATAGTTTGACTCAGCAAGACTTTGTCTGACATCTACGTGCAATACATTCTAAGCAAATTGTTTATGTATACATTATAGTTCACATGAACCAAAATATGATCGGTGGCACCAGCTTTAAACACCTCAAAGACTTACATCCAGGTGCAAGCGCATGAAACAAAGATCAGGCAGTAGGACAGGCAAGACAAAGGCCCAGCTGCCTCTGGTGGGAGACTCTCATTCAAGGAACGTATTTGATATTTACCGCTAAGGCAGAATAGAATTAGTTTGTGCTGACACACCTATACCCATCAATCTCAGCACTGTAGCTCACTACGCCTCTTACAGAACCTTTAATATCAACCTTATACTTCTTCCTATTTTCTATAAAATATACGTTTTAGCTATAAGCTGGTTAAAATTTAGTTATAGATTAATAAAGCAATGATTATACCTTTATTACACCCTGGTTATATAGTTATTCTTTTGCTGTATATATTAGGCTAACATTAGAGGCCCTGAAATAGATGCACTGAGGGTGATGGACATTTTGACTGACGTACACATGTACTTGTTGAATTGTTAGAAGTGAGTGGTGCGTGCCTGTGATGACAACAGATACTTAGGTGCTTCATAACAACTACAAGCACCCATTCACTACGACTCACCGTGCGTACCTAGGTAATAGTTAGCTATTGTTACGCCATTCACCAAAGATAATCCGGTACCACGGGTCAAGCAAACACGAGACGCGCTAGCTGCCAGCAGGGAGAGGCCCCCAAGAAAGACAGATAAGGAAGGACGCACTGTACACTACTCAACAGCCCACACCCAGCAAACAAACCGGGCAATGTAATAACAAACAATGCCGCGTCCCATAACCAAGTTGGCATACCTAGTGTGCTCAACAGTCGGGTGGTTAGGAAGTCTCCTACCGCTTGAACGGTTGGGGGTTCGACTCCCCTGGCGATCATGTCACCACTCTGTCAGCAGGACGAAGCCACACCTTGCGCTGCCGGGTCTCTAAGCGGAGTCTATCAAAGCTTCTCATTGCGGCACTGATGACGACTTGCGTGGTTGTTGCGTTATCCTCCCCTTGGTTTCTCCAGTGATCCAGGTGTCTTAGTTTCTGACTGATTAGTGATGCAAGATCACTTCCCCCCCCTTTTTTTTTTTCCTTTTTCCCTCTTTTCCTTTTTTTTCTTCCTCTTTTCTTCTCCTTTTCTTCAAGGCACAAAAGGTGATAATTAAAAGCAGATATATATTATAGTTATTTGCTCGATACAGCTATCTGAGAGTGTCGCGATGTGCTATCTCTACTAGGTGTTACTTGACTAAACTAACACTATAAAGATACATCTGACTTTAGTTTCTGACCAGTTTTTAGCAGCATTCTGTCGAAGTTTGGTTTGCCTTTTCTATGTCACAGACGTCTCATTTGATACTGCCGCGCCGTTGTAAACGCGCCTACGCACGCGTTAGGTGTTTTGTTGTGTTGGCTGTGCTAATCGCGTGGAGTATGACGCGCTGTAGTAGCTGGCCGCCAGGAAACATCATTCAAAAGGGCAACGCAGGCGTCACATCCCAATCTATCACTCGACCTATAGCAAGGTTAGCAGTATGCATCTCTTCGGCAAATTACCTCCTCATTATATCAAGCATAGTGATATAAAGTCTTCTTTAATATTTAGCAGATGTGAGACTCTAAGGGGAATCTTCATATTGTTCTAGATGATAGTTTTAGTACAATTATAAAGTACATCGATGGCCCTCTTAACTACGTTATTTTATATATCTCAATAGCTGTGAGAAGTCTACCACTCTGTATCGGTGCAGGGCAAAAGACATCCCGGCAATCAATACTGCCCACATCCCCTGACCAACGCGGAGCATTTTGGCAAAGCCCTTGTTCATCGTTTCTCGGTCATTCACATGGGGGTAGACGAGATCATTTCCCTGCCCATCTTGGGGAATCGGAACTCCCAAGAATTCACAAAGTACCGGATATCCATCTTTGGGGTTAAAGATTAGAAGCTTTTCTTTGGGCACAACTCGCTTGACCCACGCGTTATGAATGTGGTACAATCTCACGTCGTCTCTAGACGCCCAGAGGTTGGCCCCAAACACGCGTTGAGTTCGGGCTTGTATGGCGCGAAAGATTGGCTGCAGGTTGAACGTCACAGCGGGAAAGAGCAATGTTGGTAGGAAAAGCTTCCATTCATTCGGCCGGCCGATACTCTCATTGACAGAGTCCCGCCAAAGCTGTGCCGAGGAGCGCTCGCAGTGAACAAACTGTTGCGCGATTATTACCATCTGAGCATAGGGGATTGTCTACCCATGAAGCTTACCTTGGCATTGGGATACATCTCGACCAAGTCCTCCACGAAGAGCGAGGCGGGATAATCAGTACACGAGTTGAATCCTTTGTCGGCAAAGATTTGATGTATTATTTTCTGTCGCTCTTGTTTATCTTGCGCATACATTGCTGCTCGCCATCGCCTGCCCGTAGGCCAGGGGAAGCGGTCGTTCACGAAGTCGCGCGAAAGTGAGAGCATGGTGCGAATCCGAGGGCATGGAAGGCCACTTGTAATGAGGTTGTGCCGGTTCTGGGGAGGCCAGTCTAAGAAATTAATTGAGCGACTTAACCAAAGTATGGGAATGATGCTTTGAACAGATTTTACTCACCCCAATGACTATTGGGCCTGTGTATTTAAATCCTTGCTCCGCCATGTTGTGTGTGAGTTGTTACTACAGTGACGGATTGCGCAATTTACTGCTTGGATTGCAACATCGGGTGGCGTACATTGGAAGCTGTTAAATAAGCCGTAAATGTGCTGAAGGCAATCGCGGACTTTATTAGAACCCCGAAGTGCGGGACGCATTCAGTCCCGGCTCCGCCGACGGTACTATGACAGTAGCCATTTCAAGTTTAATACTTAGGGTTAGTCAAGAGCAAGGTTAGTTAGGCAGTTCTTCATTTGATAGACGCGCAGCTGGGAACCAATTGAGGACTGCCCATCTATCAAGTGTTGAACTGCTTACCTCCTAACTCTACTCTTAGTTAATGGTCCCACTTGACTCGATTCTCTTAGCCCGCCTTCGGCCGATTAGCCTTCAGTTATCAATGTCCGAAGGCTAACCGTTCTTATGCATTAGCGCCATAATGCAATTATACAACACCAGCTGTATGAATACTGGCACTCAATTGACCATGCTTCATGAGTATACCCTTGGGAGAGCCGGCATTACGCGTATTACACCTATACACCTTCGTATCTACAAGATTCGGGCTATACATTTGATGTGAGTCCTGAATACGAGAGCATGGGTTTGGAGCTATTCGGCCCTCTCTAAAGTACGACATATTGGCGGACGTCGGAGGTTAGGAGCCTCCGAAGACCTTGCATATAGAGTCACGACCAGCCACAGAGGGCTAGAAGCGACCCGATTGGATTGCAAGGACTCCTTAGCAGCCATAGCAGATTATTGTAATCTGAAGACCTTCCAAGCCCTTTATTCGAGCCCTTGTTATAGCTGTGCTTCCGGATGTGAAGAGAATAAATACGGTTTGGCTAGTTGCCACAACTAGTAATCTTTTAGACCGTCTCTAATGAGACATGCTATCCTGGTAGATTCCAGTTTCGGATGCTATAACCTCAAGTCTTGGAGGCTTTCATACCAACACTTCAACATTTGTATGGAATACTGCAGCACCGTACTCACTTTCCTAATCTCCGTTGTTATTTACGAGATGTACATAATAATTAGCTTTGCACTGTCACGCTCGCTAAGTGTAAGACAATTTATCTCCAAGTTCACCACGCAAATAGCTTGTTAGCTGTTCGCGAAATGCTATTGGATGTCACCAAAGTTCTTGATACCCTCTCTGACTGAATAACAGAGGAATACGGCAACACGGTCATTGAAATACATCGTGCATTCTATATAGGGCTCAAGTAATCCCATGTATGCATCTGATACCGATCAGAAACCGACTGAAATTCAGGTAATTAATCGGAGTTTAATTGATTATTTGATTATTTTTACGTCGTAAGAGAGACTACTACCCCATTTCTAACATTGTATGGGGTCTCAGTTTTAATCTTTCCCTTTTCGGAGCCTAACAAGTTGTCGCGGGTACCCAATTTGAAACTTTACCTTATCCCACTAAAGGTAGTTGCAACTTAGACTTCTAAATAACTAATAAAAATCGCATGTACTACATTTGACAAAGCTAATACGCAAGGTGCTTAGTCGGGGACGAGCCAAGGCCTTTCTGGTCGTCTGTACAGCGGACCACTCGCGGAATACGCACTCACTCTCGACATTCGTAGTTTTATTTTCCCAATCATTCTCCCAGGCTACCTCAACTAGTATGATCCAGTAGAGTCAAGAGGGCGTACATGGCTCAACAGCATTGTGATACAGCAAAATTCACTCAGTTGGGGACTTGATTAGCCATAGAGCATATATTGCCTCTGACACTGACTATGTGTTTGAAACGGACGCTCGGAGTATTGTCCGAACATTAATAATGACCGGCATCTCTAAATCTGAAGCCCTTGGCAGAACTATGATATGAAATGAAAGGAATGTTGGGCTAGGTGTTCCTCAGAGGTCAAGATAGGACAGCTAGCTGGAAAGCAGTGTACACACGAATTGTGACAACGGTGACTGCATATCCCACGACTTCGGTTTCAATGAAAGTGCTCTTGCGAAATTCGAGCCGTAAGTCCGACACATGGTGACTCCCCCTTGTTGGCGTTGAAGTTGCCTAATCAAAAGCAGGAATCGTCATGTCCAGCTCCTCTGTTTTCACAGCCACGCTCACAGTACGCCATGAAAGGCACATCGTCAGGTCCTTCGCATTCGAATAAAGAATTATTGATATGTGCATCATCCGTTGGCTGGTTGGCCACATGCAAAGATCCGACGATATCTTCATAATAGTCCCCTAGAATTATCATTGTACCTTAGTATCACAATTGAGGTAAGTGAAAGCAGGGTGCAACAGCAACACCGACAAAAGAGGATAGGCTTATGGGGTTTATATACCCTTTTTCAGAAGCTGGAACCGCAGTAGAAGTAGTTATGGGCGCAATTGGCAGCGAGAGCTACCGAAGATAGAGCAGTCCCCAGAGCGATTGCAATGAAGTGACGGTTCACCATGATGATTGATTGTTTTCGGAGAAGTAGTTGGATTTCGAACAAAACCTTTTAAAATGTCTTTTTAAAATAGTGCGATGTAATATGAAAGCAAGAGATCATAAGAACGGAGAGGACCCGGGGTTTAAATAAACATCAGTTGTGTGGCATTACACATAGCTAGACGAGACGTACGGATCCGTGATCTTGCTACAAGGTGGTATCGAAGTCATACTAAGATTTGACAAGTAATCCTTTTGATCATTGTCTTATTGTAGGACATTGGCGTATAGCACCCGTATGGTTTAATTAATTTCGGTTCAACCACGATATTCTGACTGGATCCTTTTGGAAGCCCGGGTTGTCCAATCCGATAGATACTAGGATTGTTCGAGACAGTATAGGTTTCACGAGTTTCAACTCCGATCACAATATATATTAACAAACAACAGTTTTGAAGAAACACAGTTTTGTATCTGGTAGCATCGTATTTATCCCTGATGAGCTTCGATGTACGCAGTGAAACTATCACATAGTTCACCGAATTGTCTGTTGATTAAATCGTCACCTTCCTTACGTGTGATCTGTGGCCTGCATTAGGGGGTAATTGCAGGGAAGCGGTATGCCGCCTCAGGGCACCACATTTCATCACCGGAACTATTTGGGCAATATTATGTAACAGAAAGTGAGAGATGGCATTTAAACGCGAAGCCCAATTATCATAAAGTGCATCGTATACAATAAGATAATACTACAGTGTCAGAGTCGGCTTTCTAAAGAAAACGAAAAACCTGTATTCCTGATTCGGGTATTAGAATAAGACGAATCCAATTACATGACTGTAGACTTCAGTGGGGAGTGGTAGTCCAGTAAGGCAACATGCGGACTATTGTTATTGTCTTTGGGGTTGAAGTAAGCTGTTTATCGGCATGATGCAGGTCAACTACCTAACATTTCTTTCCGAATCATCTTGTTGCTCACCACACGTGCTCCTCTAAACCTACGTAGCTCCCACCATACTCTTAAACTTTACGGTAAAGATGATTTTCTTAAAGTGTTGAATTGGTAAGATGCTTTTGAGTGTACGTTCTAAACAAACTAGACATAGGAAGAGTGGCGAGCCGAATACTCCTAGACTCGCCCATTATCTTACGGAAAGATCACAATATATCTGAAACAGTATGGCTATGGTAGTTAGTAATACTATGTTAAGACATAAGCAATTCATGTATCTTTCCGTGGTGCGACATATGAGTTGTACTCTGCGTAGTCTACCGGAATAACACATAATGCAACGAAAGAGCTGCAGCCGACCGACAGACTAGAGCATGATCCGAAGTCGGGTGGAGTTCTAACAAAACGAAAAGCTCGGATGAGGCGTGATGGTTTCGATTTACTCTACTTCTTGACTTAAGAGGGACCTTAATATAGGTATCTGTTTTTGTACAGAATAAATAGAATCAAACGAAACTCTGAACACCGCTTTAATAAGTCCTTCAAGAGTCAGTGAAGAGTGTTTATCAAGAAGTATAACAAGGGCTCGAATTCAGGCTTGTAATTGCTTCACATTACAATGATCTTCTCTGGCTTGCCTAGGTCCTTAAAGGTCTAATGGATCGCGTCTGGCCTTGTAGGCTGACTTGAGTCTATAGACAAATACCTCGGGGCCTGTAACCTTCGGGGTCTGCCAATATGTCCCATATAAGCGACAGCGCAAGCACACGTATGAAAGAACTTCCTCTCTCGGGATGCTCACAACACTTTTTCCCCGAGGACTGGATAGCTTCGTTTTGATAGCCTTAAGACAAGCGCAATACGAGGGCGTACACCGAAGGTGTAACCCGAATTGCGCATGCGAAACAGTGCACAGGTGTTCAGCGCGTGTAACAAGAAGAGTAGACCTTCTAGTAATGCGTGAACGGCTTCAAATACCGCCATGAGCTGAGGCGGGATGATTATGACAACTAGGCTGAGCCTGCCCCGCCACAGGCCAGTATAAACCGCCAAACTGACGCAGTGCAACCTATCTAATGAGAAACAAGCAGTATACCTATGTGGTGCAGATATTACGGGTGGTTCAGAGGAACATGTGGGACCGAAAGGTGACTTACGGTCAGGACCTGCCGTCAGTTAATGAATGCGGTGGCAGATTGGGTGAATATAATGGGGAACCATTAAATATCTACCTAGAGTGTTTCGGTTGAAGTATGTGTCTTGTTATTATGCAGACGTATCAACACCTCCATGCTGTAGACATAGTGTAGCCAACTTCGCAACGAGAGACCAAACGATCCTGAGCTAACCTGAGCAAAAGCGGCGAGTAGTCATGTGATTCTAAGGGTGAAGACTGACGTGGTACAACAGGTATCAGACCATGTGTTTCTAAGAAAGATATTACCACTACAACCAGGCTCTCGGCCGAGTTAAGAATCATGCACCCAATGCGACAGGACTGCAACTATAGTGTAGGACATAACACTTGTTTTTGTTATACGAAGGCTCAATCCAGACAATCCAGACCTTCGTGATGGCTCTTTGGCACACCGTCGCAGTTCTGCGTTACTCTCCACTGCTCCTTCAACGAGCCAACCCGATCCATTGAACCATTGCCAGACATCATATTTGTGCCTGTGACAAATTCGGTCGGTTCTGCCGAGTCAAGCCCAACTGCATAATCTCAGCGCAAGGAATTCTCTAGACTCCGAGATATCACTTTACAGGCTGTCATAAAGACATAACTACCGCTTAATCCATCCAAAACAAGAGTATAATCACGTGAATAACATGGGTTAATAAAAAAAATGTGGAAGACGTATCAAACTCACATTGGAAACCGCGGAGGTGTAAACCCTAAATTTGGCACTCGAATCAACGGAAACGACTCAAATGATAATTACGACCGACGTTGGAATTGGCCAGTGAACTACATATCTACATATAAAAACAATCACGTAATAACTCGAAATGGGCTTAGCCAGGCACCATTGGCCGATCCGCGACGATCATTCGGCACAGACTCGCATGTTTCCGATGGACCCTGAGCGTTTCCTCCGCACTTCTCCAATGATCTTGTCTAAGATAGATTGCTCGGAACATCCTCTCCTTCATTCCTTGTCGTCCGCAACATATAGCCGGACCGTCGGGCGCAGCTTCCTTCCCAGGCATTCACGATGGCATCATTACAAAAAGGCCAGCTCCCCCCAGAGCATAAGGGGCTGTAGCGCCCCACCAGTCACAAACGCCAAAATTGAGTAACTTGGAGCTACCTATTTCGTAGCCATGGTCTTAACAACTCTTCTCGGTAGCTTCCTCGCTGCAGCCTCTCTAACCGCCGCACTGCCCTCGCCGCCAGAGAAACGCGGGACAGGCGTAATTAAGTGCCCCGTGATCCTAAACGGGCTAGTGAAGTCATCCCTCACGCCCACAGACTTCGACTCGTACGCCACGAGCCCGTTCAACCCGGACTACATCCGCGGCAGCGAGAAGTTTAGCCAGAGCCTGCAGTTCCCGAACGTGACGAGCTCGCGGTTCGACAACGACACCACGAAGGCCATCGAGGTGACGATTAATGACGCCTCTATCTTCCAGACCCAGAAGGGGTTCCGGCGCGCGGGCTTGCAGATTCAAGGGGATACGAATACGGGCGGACCCGGGACCACGGGGGTGCGCACGCTGCACTTTAGTGTTAAGCAGGATCCAGCTAGACCGCTGAATTTGACGCATGAGTATCTGGTGAGTTGAAGCTTTTTACTAAATGAGCTACCTACTGCATATGCTGTGCAAGGTTGTGCAAACAGCACATGATGACTCCCGTTTGCGTTCGTTCGTACTGTAATGGTGGTAGTCTTGTATTTCGCGCTGACAAATCACCGCACGGACAGAACGTGTGGCACGAGACCTCTGACTACAGCGCCAACCAATTCAACTTCCAGACGGGCACGCTGATCGGGAAGGGTGGGGACAAGAGCACCTTCAAGGTGCTCAACAGGCAGAACACTCAGGTCTGGTCGACGCCCATCGACCAGACGGCGTGGCAAAACTTTGCTATCACGCTAGACTTTACCAAGAAGTAAGTTTTTTTCTTCTCATTACTTTTAGTTTTCCTCTCACGAGGCTACGCACAGACAACAAAAAAAAGAAAAGGAAGAGTGTATAGCAAAAGGGGCAGAGCTTTAGACATCCTCGTGGGAATTCATGAATTCATTAATGAGCTAACGTGGATGTCACGATGGTAGTACCTTACAAGTATACTACTCCAAGAACGACGAGCCGCTCAAGGCAGTGACCTCTGCGCTATCCAACAACAACTCCGGCCAAGGACAGTATCAGATCGGTATCCTGAAGAAGCCAACTGGCACCTCCGACGTTGTCAACTCTGGTTACCAGGAATCCAACTTGAAAGAGGGGCAGATCTACGGGGGTTTGTTCCTTGAGGATAGCGCGGGCGGTTGCATTTCGCTGTAAGCGGGGGCATGTGTTGAGAAATTGGTGGCTGCAAGGTCTTGGGTTTCGACCATTGTTAAGGTAGTTATGAGTGATTATACTACGTAGGGGATGCCAGTAATTATTGTTTGCGACGAGATCCTAGGCAATGGTTGATCACGGCATAGTCACTGAAGGTGAAAAGAGAGAAGAGACTGCATGTAAACAAATTATATTAAACAAAATAACAAGTATTACAATCCGTATGGGTATCTATGAAGGCGTTATCATCGATTTATCGTGTTTCTCGTTTTCTTCTTCTCTTCTTCTTCTCTTCTCTTTTCTTTTCTTTTCTTTTCTTTTCCTTTTCCTTTTCCTTTTCCTTTTCCTTTTCCTTTTCCTTTTTTTTTCCTTTTCCTTTTTTTTTTTTTTTTGCCTCCTCTCCCCTTTTTTTCTTCTCTTTGTTATTAGAATTAGGTGTTGACTTCTTGACTCCCGTTAAGTGTTGATACATAGATAGTGCCCTGTAGTGGGTATCTGCACAAAGATCATAAGCTCATGCATGTGATGTTTAACCAACCTTCACGGAGTGGCGTCATTCTCATGGCTGCGAACTGTGTCGAAGAAACAAGGTCACAGTTGAAACCATTTCCCTAAAGACGACCTGTTATGACTCAGCAGAAGCGATGGAAGTCCAGCTCAAGTCAGCCATCGAGACTCAGTGCGGTTCTACAACTCAACTCACGAGTATCTCAGCACGTAGCCTTCCTCAACTGCATACCCTTCTTTTTCACAAGGGTACGCCGTTGCGTCTGACTCGGCAAATTGCGCCGATCATCAATAGGTAAAGGTAAACGCTGTTCCCGCGCCGAGGAATCAGCTTTCATATTAGACTTAGTTTCTTCTCGACCTACCTGCTTTTCGCTAGGCTCTGCTGTTGCTGCTGTTTCCATTTGGGTTCTTTCCATATTGCTAGCAGCGAGTTGTTTCCGAGCATACTCGGACGCGAAGAAAGAGCTGCTCTGTGTGCTACCACCATCCCTGGAGCCGAGAAACAGGGAGTCGGTCCTATTCCTAGTACATCGCGAAGATGATAGGTCATTAGCGTCGCTCATGTTCTTGGGAGGGGTGGGAATGGAGGGATTACTCATCCCCTGAACCTCCGCAGTGTCTCCTGGTGCACCGCTGCCAACGCTGGTGTCGATGCTTAAGCGAGGGCGATTTCGAGCGACTGCAGGAGGAACCGGTTTCCGTGCAGGCACAGACGTTCCCATCCTCATCCCCATCTCTGTCTCATCCTCATCCTCGCCCTCATCACTACTAATCTCCCAACTCGGCTTTCTCCGCGGCTTCGGCGCCGCCAAACGAGCCGGCTCACCAACAGTAATATTCTCCACTTCCCCCCGTCTCTGCAACCTCTCCATCCTCGCTCGCCAAGTCTTTTCCGCTTCCGCAGCAGCAGACGGCGACTCAGCCAAACCAATCCGCTTCTGCTCCTCATGCACCATCGCCGCCGTGCTCGTAAGGGATTTCTCTACTCTAAGAACTTTGAAACTTGGCGGAGCTCGTAAACCGGCTTTGATAAGCCGCTCGTTGACGCTGTTCTCGATGCGCGCTTGCGTGCGCGAGAAGATGAGCGGCGGGTTTGGCGCGGTCGGTCGCTGCTCCAGGATCCGTAGGCGGGAGAGGGGGAGCGAGATGGGTTGCGTGTTGATGTGGTGGAGACTTGTCGTCCGCGGCCGCGACCGCGACCACGAGAAGAAGCGGGAGGTGAGGGAATAGGGATAGGAGTGGAAATAGGTGTTGGGACGGGGATGGGAATTGGTGTGCTAGCGGGAGGGGGTTAGGTGTAATTGGGGGCGACATCATCTCGAAGAGCACTCCGTCTACAAAAGTCATGGCTGATGGGGAGGAGATGGCGTTTGAGCGCTGTCTAGATGAAGTAGGTTCCGTGAGACAAGGCGTGCGTGAGAGTGCCATGGTGGGCGCATCTTCATTATCCTTGTCAGCATCTCTATAATGAGTGATCGCAGTCTCAGACGGACTTACTGAGGCAGGGACAGCATCAATCCGTGGGCTTTGGCCACCCCTAGCGTCTGGAGGGCGATAAGCCGAGTATGTCGAAACAGGACTCGGTGAAGGTTGGGTATCGAGAGTTGTCTCGATATACGATGGTTTCCGCGGAATGAATCTAGGTAGGCTCGAGCGTTCTGACGTACGCTCACTGCTATTCTCTTTCGGGGTCATAGACGGAGGCACCGACCCGGGGCGAAGAGCATCCGGATGGTCGACTTCGGCGCCCGAATCACGATTAACACTCTTAGTTGTAATCGTGAAAGGCCGGGAAGTGATTGCGTCCAGGTACTGGTTCACTCTATCTGTCATTGTAACGACGTTTTGGTCGTCGGTTTTGTTAGTGACCATGGGAGTACTAATAGCACCTTGAAACGCCGTCCCCGGCCTTAATATTTCATGGTGCTGCTCAGAGGTACTCCCGGGAACCGTAGAAGTACTGACACCCGCTTCGAACGCCATCCTCGGCCTCAGTATATCAGGGTATTGGCCCTGAGCCAGACGAAGATCCTTCGCAGGCTTTAACTGGGAAGTTCGTAGCTGCGCTTCATCACCGCGCAGACTTTCCACTCCTAAATCACCACGCCCGCGAGACTCAGGCATATTCGCACGCCGGTTCGACGAGCCGGGCAGCGCGCTGCTCTCGCCAGCCCTCAGATGTATGGGTATGGACTGGGTCGTAGGTGGCAATGCTTTATCAAGGTTCACACCGGGAGTCCTGGCATTCATCCTGTTCCTGTGGAGATCTTCCCACGGGCTCGCGTCGTCTAGGCCGTGGGACCAAGAGGCTGATCTCGCGATCATATCAGAGCGATGACCAGTCTGGGATTTATTGCCATAGCCGCTAGCGCGGGCACTCATTGTACTCATTGTATTGTAGTGACGAAGTACGAAAGGATATGAGGCACACAAGACACAAGAGAAATGTATGTTTTGGAAAATGCTAGAGAGATGCAAACTCAAGGAGTCAAATAAGGTGACAAGAGACAAAATCGTAAGCTCAGTTTGTCAGGATCGACTAGCTACCTATATAGACAGGGAAGTGCAAAATACACACATAAATGTTCACCATGTCGATATCCAGTCAATGAAACTGCTTACTATATTACCTAAACAAAGTTATTGTCCTAGCCCATGCGTCTAAGGAACTGTCTACCTCCCGAGCCTTGGCGGTTGACGTAGCAGTCCGTGTTTGTCTAGATCAAAGCGAAGCTATATTTCATAATGCTTTGCTAGTCCTCCGTATCTTTGTCTACGCTTTAAAGAGAGGGTTCTATTGTGGACAAGGATGCTCATATAATTACAAGGACTATGTTACCTACCTCGATGTATGTATCTACCTAGGCTACAGCTGGGATCGAGAAACGCAGAGCCGGTCGACCATGGATAATTACACTCGGATTGTATCAAACGAGAGTTTCCGCATGGACATTTTATCAGATATTCATTTAGCATAGTTACAAGCCAATGAATTCACTTACATCTAGGTAGTTAGTTTTTAGATAGTCGGTCACTAGCCGTTCTACAAATTATCATCCCCTTCGGCTCGGAATATTGGCGATGTCTTCATATCAAGAGATTGTAGTATTGCTACTAGGATAGCAATCGACTTCTATATTTTTTTTGTATATGGTCCCATAGGCACCTGCGCCTAACACGCCAATCTATGCAAATCGAATTTCAGCGTAGGGTCTAAAGTAAAGCTCATTCACTTCTGCTATGTCGCTTACATCGCCATGAAAATCATAATATTCATTCATAAGAGCAAAATCTCACTCATGACCCCTCGCTCAAGATGATAGATTCAATGTTACCTCTAATGCTACCTCTTCAGTAATTAAAGCTGGCTAAGCTACGTATTTATACCTATCCGCGGGTGTACCGTCCGGGAGCTCGTCTCTCTCCAGGTACTCTCGGAAAATAAGGGACTCGATCTGCCCCTTGATCAACGGCATGTCTGGCTTAAATCTACTGCTCAAGACTTGAATGACCTCGTTCACGAGTTGGGTATGAGTGAGTTCTTTGCGTTGTCTAAAGTTGCTATTAGTCTGCGGACTCGAGGCAAAGTCTAAAAATTTAAGAGAAACGTACTTCATGATACGAACAATGACCGAATCGGCCACATGCTTCCTCGTTTCCAGATTCTTCTCATCCGTCTTCTTCCGTTCTTCGTCGTTTTCGACGCGGTTGGCGGCGTTGACCGATGGAATCTTGATCTTGATCGCCTTACTTACGAACTCAGAGTTAAATGTAAAGCGGTCGCCTGGCTTCGCGGCGGACTTGGTCTGCGACTCCTTGAGAAGTATGCGAAACTGCTTGATCACCGACAACGACGTGAGAACGTTGATCAAGTCTGGCTGAGGAATGTTGGTTGTGGCCTGTATGTCTTCGAACGAGAGCCATTCACCATCTTTTGTGGTATTGAACAGCATCAATACAATCATACCATACGTGGAGACGTTAATTTCGTAACGCCTGTCTTTGGAAAGTGGCCCAGAGGTCTTGCCAGGGACCTTGGGGAACATGCATTTGACATCTGCTGAGCCAGCACTTCCAACCCAAGTAAGCACTCTTCCGTTTCGATTCTTGGTGTAGAACTCGAAGAAGCTCTTTTGCAGCCTTTGAATTTCAGGCGGATATGTAGCTTTGGTCTTCGTTTCAGTTGACAAACCTGTCGAACGGCCCATGATCTCCTTGGGCCAGTTATTGCCGGCCAAAACGGAGATGTTCAAGTCAACCCGGCCCTCTTCCACTTCACCGAGACCACGGACATGGTTTCGATATCGCTCAGTGGTCTCACGAGACGTGTTCATGTCCCTGAACATACCCTCGAACTTCTGCGTGAAATTGTTGCCTAATTCTCGCTTCATGCGAGATATCATCTCATGCTCGATCTCTTCGCTCTCCGATTTGCTGTGCAGCAACCGACGGGCGAGATGCTTCTGATAGTAAGACTCGAACTTATCCTTCTCATTCAGGTGCTTGAGAAGAGTGATGGCCTTGTCAAGAATAATGTCAACTTCGGCCTCAGTTTTCCCTCTGAGCCCACGCTTGAGATTGTCATCGATGAACAGGGAAACATACTCAGATGCCCGATCAAATCGATTGATGAAGCTAGAAAAGCTTCGCGTCAAGGCCGTCTCAATCACGGCTTTCCGATCAAAGCATGCCACCCAAAGTTGGTCGAATTTGTCTTTGAGCTGAAGGACATCATCTACCCACTTTATCGCGGCTGCTGTAAGCTGGGCAGCAGCATTTAGCGTCTTCGGCTTGGCTTTCTCCCCATCGCCGCAGTCTCTTCCGAACCAGCATCTTGAGCGATACTGAAATCGGTATTGTTCAGGTTCTGTTCAATTTCATTGCCTAGCTCCATAACTCGAAGCGATAGGGCGTTGCGCAAACTTGTGACCTTGTCATCGACCCGCGATACAAGGGAGAAAAGAATTTTTAGATCTTCAAGCCTATCGTTGTCGATCATGGCCCGAATACCGCTACCTTCAAGTTGTAAAAACTCGTCCAAGTGTTTCATTATGAGCTCCTCGTCGATCACACTCGCGATTTTCTGTTCCGACATGGTTGAGATGGTAGTCTGGCAGCGTGCTGCCTCTTCGGCTAGGCGCCGTTGGGCTTGGCGCAACCAAGCGCTCGCGTCTGCTTCGCGAAGTAGCCTTTCACATTCGACGCGATAAAAGTCGTGGCTCGTCCTTATGAAATACGGTTCGAAAGTGGTTAGATAGAGGCGTTCCATTTCCACCTCTGCATCTGTCTCAAACAAGCCTTCGAGCATCGACACGCAACTGCGCAAAAGTGCCTTGTCTATGACGTCCCCTTCCCTCTCCATGTTAATCTGATCGATGATGGTGGCGTTTAAGATATCGAAGACGTCGTAGTTGGACCCCGTTGCGCCTAGGTTCTTACGCAATATGTTATCACGAAATAAGCCGATCGTAGTAGCATAGATGGAGGGTCGGCGGTTATCCTCACAATAGCCTCGATCAAGATACATCAAAATGTCGGCATTCATGTTCATAGCCATATTGTGATTTTCCCAGGAGGTGCGAACGAATCTGAGGAATTTCTCGCCCAGCGCACGGCGCTCTACGACGCTGATCCCCGGAGCCCCATCCAGCGTTATGCTGACGAGATTCTTTGTGATCAACGCCGACATGGGCGGCATGACCTGTTCGGCGAACCATTTCCCTTCGAATTCAGTGACACGGTCGTATAGCTGGGCGCCAGATTTCATGAGGACAATCTTGTAGGCGAAACGATATAGCTGTTCGAAGGAGAGATTTCCGGCATTGTGAGTGTGAATGTCGTGGAGTGCTTCGCATAGTTTCCCCCAGTACAGCTCGAAATCGTTTTTGGTGCCACCAGGCTGCGTCGCGAGTTGCTAGAGCACGGGTTGTTAGCCTTTGTTTGCAGACGATACATGAAGCTCACTCTGATCAGCGAGAACAAGAAGGGGATGACGGAGACCAACTCACCCTACGAGGAGGACGAATGCGGCCTCGGCCGCTTGGGCCTCCCCGGCCGGTAATCATCTTCGCACAGCTTGTTGGTGACTTGTGGTCGAGGATAGAGGCGAGCGGGCTTCGTGGGTGAGTAGTATGGTATGAGGTATTGGGCTCGAAATGTTTGCATGCCGAGTCGCAAGGATAGAGAAGGGTGGTTGGCCGTCCAAGCGCTAGGGTAACAAGGGATGCATAACTTCTAGGATAGAAGCTGTAGGCCAATGACCCGGCGGTTTGTCATGGGGAGAACAAAGTACGACGAGGTTACGAGACACCAAGGCGTAACGTGCTGATCTCTCAGAGCAGGTGTCCCAGAGTGCGCAATTACAACAAGAGGAGCGGTATGAAGTGAAGAAGGATGCGCGGTTGTCAAGATGAGTCAACGAACTGGTTCGCCAAGCAGAGACAAGTCAGCTCGAAATGACGACGATGATGAGAGAAAGAACAGCTAGGCTGGGGCGGTGTCTCGCGTCAACAAGGGCTCGTGGGGTGAATATAATAAATGGAAGAAATATTAAGTAGGCAACAAGAAGGCATTCATGTTCACGTCAACGTAGCACAAAATTATATGTACATGATGGGTAGGTACTTGCCTAAGTGCAGACCCATGTTTGTAGTTCGGGGATGGAGGTGAATCGGCAGGACGAAGTGGGATATGAAAGGATGCCGTCGTATGTATGAGTTGAGAGCTTTGATTGAAATGGTGAGCTGGTACTTGGACAGTACTTATCGATTCAAAGATTTGACGGATTGTGGTATGCATGCAGATGCGCGATAAGTATTGCAGACGCTATGCAAGTGGGAAGCGGTACATTGAAGTTAGCGTACAGGGCTGTCTAGCCACATGATGGGGCTTCACCTAAAGTATCCCTCATGTAGCCACGCTAAAAGTTATTTCCATACCTATCCCACCATTGCCCCTCCACCGTGGCGATAACGATAAGAGGAACCTTCTATCTTATCGCCCCAGGAATATTCGCGATACCTACCTTAGAGCCTACAAGACGTCAAAGGTACCTAACCCAGACTAATTGTCCACCTCTTCCTCATAACCTCCTATAACCCCCGATGGCGTCTAGAATAGGATCAAAATACCTGGCGACAGCCCTTCGCGCTCCTCGAGTCGTCTCTCCCTCTGTCCTCCGCCCCTACCCTCGTCTACCCCGGACTCTCCAGCCCTGTACACAGCGCTTTGCGCACGCGATACCCAGGCCAACGATACCAGCACAAGATGGCAGCTCCTCCTCCTCATCAGCCGCCGACGCGAATACGCCGCGGAAACAGCTCGAGCCGCATTATCAGTTAACATTCACATGTGTTCCGTGCGCCGGCCGCTCGACGCACATCGTCTCCAAGCAAGGCTACCACAAGGGCTCCGTGCTCATCACCTGCCCGTCCTGTCGCAACCGCCATGTCATCAGCGACAACCTGAATATCTTTGGCAATCGCAAGATCACAGTCGAGGATCTCCTGCGCGAAAAGGGCCAGCTAGTGAAGCGGGGCACATTGGGAGAGGACGGCGATGTCGAATTCTGGGCCGACGAAACCACGGAGGAATCTGCTGTCGGCGAAGCGACCGCTGCACAAGACGGGGCCAACGACGAAGCTATGAGAATGCGAGAAACCCGAGACCCGTCATCACAAGCGACGAACCCTACACCCTCGGCATCTGGTTTGCCTGGCGATGCGGGCAGCACTCATCCGTCTGTGCAAGGTGCTGCATACCAGAATACTACGCCGTCAACACGGCGGCAGTATTCCACGAATGCATCCCGAGACTCTAGTTTATGGCAACACCACCTTGAATCCACGCGGCAGCGATCCTTGGCTCGCGAATCAGAGGTGAATACCCCTCCGCCTCCCTCTCAAGATGCAAAGTCCTGACGTTCGATCAGATCCGGAACACCACATCAACCAAAGCCGAAGAATCTTTTCCGGCAGAATCATACAGCGGCGAAACTAGAAGTGATATCTCAAACGGGTTTGATGTGAGGAGAGGTGAAAACCCATTCATACCTCGAACAGAAACCCGATCCCCAGGAATAAATACCGCTTCACCACAAGAGATACAAAGCCTAAGATCTACAATGTCCTCCGACAACCCCTCCGAACCCCACGATTTTCCGGTGCCGCGCCGCTACCGAACAAGGAATACGTGGCGCAAAGTCCTTTGCGAGACCGAGTACAACGGTCCGCGCTTCATCAGGAGCCACCATCCCACCAAGATCACGGCTCAGATCACCCCCGGCGTCGTCAGTTACTTCCGGCCTCCGCGCGGCGAGCCCGCGCTGAAGCGTCCGGTCCCGGATATGAAGCGCAGTGGGACGAAGTTCGGACGGGGACAGGATATCTTCCGATCACGTACAGATTCATGAACGAACCCTACTTCACCGAGTCGAGTTCGAGTTGAGTTGCGCTGAATCGATGATTGATGTACTTGTATATCCTGTACTAGCACTACATCACCTGTTTAGATGTATATAGCCATGTGTAGCATGTTAATGCGGCGTTGGGAATGTCATGATTTAGATGCGTGCGGTCATAGTAAGGTAGATAAGCTAGATGAATTGCTTCTCCAACATATAAAAAGTACATTAACGGAAGGCTTTTACGACAATATACTGTAAAATATAACATTGCACATATTGCTCAAATCGAGGGTACCTATTCAACATGAGATAGCATATTCACCGATGCCGTAACTCAAGTGATCTGACGGGTATGCATCATGTGAAAACTGAATTATTGAGGGTGACTTTCTGTGAGGGGATCCATAGTCGACTAAACATTGACACGAACGAACTTAACTCATCGACATATGTGTAGGTAGGGTATCAATCAATCTTTTGTTTCTTTACTACTTTATAAAATAATACTCCCAATGTCCAAATCCATCTTCCTTTCCACTCAATTCACATACATATATACACTTCATTCACTCCCTCCACACAATCCATACCTAAGGTACTCATCCCCCCCTCATCTCCCTAATTCTCCCCCCACCGAACCCCTAATACTGATGCCGTCTCTCCCGATTCATTACCCCCCGCTCCTTCCTACTCCTAACCTTCTTCTCCAGGCGTCCCCGCTTCCACTTCCCAAAGCGCTCTGGCTGAGTAACAGCCTCAATCTTCCTCTTCCGCGAGCGTCCCTCCCGCCTCCTCCGCGCACGCTCGCGCACAGCCATTAATTCCTCGGTATACACCGCGGTACCAAATTTCCTCTGGACAACTTCCATAATCTCCGCGGCCTTAGATTTTAGACCTTCGTAGCGCGATGTAAACAAATCATCGCTTGTAGAGGGGACGGGGATGGTGGAATCTGTTAATGCGTGTAACGGGATTAAGAGGGCGTGCAGCGAGGGTTGGAGGTTAGAGGGAGTGTGCGTGGTGAGGAGGATGGAGAGGATGTCCAGGGCGGCAATTTTTGGGATTAGGGCTGGTGCCTGGGGACGCGTTTCTTCAATGAGGATGTCGGAGAGCCAGGTGCAGAGGCTGTAGAGAGAGACTTGCTGTTTTGGCGTGCCTTCGTCGAGGCCTTCCCATTCGGTATCTTCATCTGCCTCTTCTATTTCGCTTGCGTCTGCGCCGTTTTCAAGTGCTTCTTTCTTGGTATCCCGAGTACCCGCCTCGAGGTATTTGCTGAGCATGAGAGTGATCCGACTGGCTTCTGCGGCCAATGCCTCGTCTAGATCGACCGGTTCATTGGAGGTAGCGGCTTCATCACTCATAGTGATAAGATCACTCCTGTCTTGCTTCTTCTTCCAGCGCGCTATTACACTCGAATTGAGAATGCTGACCGCGCCTGTAATTAGGCGCTCAATCATCGCGCCATCTAACTGTAGCCTGTATGATCCAAGAATCCGTTGTGTACGATCAGCACTCTTGTTATTGTTCTGGAAATCGGTCAGGTACGTCACAATCAGTCGTGCCGCAGATGTTTTAACGATGGTATCAGGATGAGCTAAAGGCGTTGGGATCAAATGCCATAGTTCATCGTTTGCTAAAGCAGTGGCCGGATGATTCGAGACTAAAACTTGAATGGCCTGCAAAACAATTTTCATAAGGTCCGTTTCCTTCGCGAAGACCGAAAAGTTATTCAGCACGGTGACAAGAGCCTTGGTTAATTGCTCCATATCTTTCCTGTCTTTCAACGAAGGTTCCTTGACTTCGAAGTAGAGCGCGAATGACTGGATGGCAAGTTGGAGAACCGATGGGTTATCGTCCTGTTCAAGCCATTTTCGCGCCAGACTCAGGAACTTAGATGTTCGCTCCTTGTCGGCCTTACAGAATATTTCTTTGACGAGCTCAGCAGCAGCTAAGCAACACTTTTCGCTCACGTCGTTGGCCAAAACCAAGATCAGAGGAATGAAGCAGTTCGCAGCAACCTCTTGGACAAAGTCATCGGCCGATTTCATTAGGAGAAGATGAATGACTTCCATAACCGAAAGGCGGCCACCCTCCCTCTCATACTTCAGGTTGGCAACAATGAAACCAAGCTGCTTGGCCCACCTGTTCTTCTTTTGGGGATAGTCCCGCAGGAATTGGAAAAATGCTCCTCTTGCTAGGTCGCGAGTATTCTTGTCATCGTTCGTGATCATGACACTGCCAACATAGTCTAACGTATCGTAAACTGAAGCGGTTTCAATCCTCTGATCCAGGACTGACCGTAAGAAATTGAAGGTAACGTGACGGTATAGCGGTTCCGTTAAATCATCTTTGATTTTGCCAAGCAGTATATCGATGGCGGCATCCTTGACAACAACATCGCGTCTGTCTCGAAGTATGACGGATAGTAACTTGAGCGACGCTTGCGGGAGGTCTCCGGCGAGAGACATCGATGTCGAAATGCACTTGGTTGCATCTTTCGCAGCTACTTTGTAGAGTTTTGATGCGTCATCCGTCTTGAATGGGACCTTGGTGAGCACATTCAGAAGCTTGAAGGTGGCTATCTTGACTTCCTCTTCCCCTCCAACCACAGCATCACCTAGAATGGGTATGAAGCCGGTGATATTGCTCGAATTCCTCAGATTGTCATGTTTCTTGAAAACCGCTCGCAAAACGTCAATTGCAAACCGAACCAATTTGTACGTGTATTTACTCGTAGTACCGCGTTCGCCGCTCCTATTGGCGCCTTTTTGGACAAGATATCGTCGAATCTTTGGATCCAGTTTCGGTTGTGCTTCAACATTCTGGCTGGCATATACCTGTTGAACAACTTCGTAGCAAAAAACTAGCGTATCCCGACTTGCTGCCGCAGCATTTCCTAGAAGGCCAGCTGTGATTCTAGAGAGCAGCTCGTCAATCTTACGGACCATGCGCAGGTCGAGTTTCTCGAGCAGCAGAGACCGAAGTGGGCTGATGAGATCACCTAGTCGATTTACTGAAGCCGTGCGGGCAATGAGCTCCATAGAATCCTGGCTCTTGCTACTCTTCACTTCTTTCGTTTTACTGGTATACCCCTCGGCATCCTTTTCCTGGCCAACAACACCGAAGATGTCATCCATTATAATACCCATGATGTCGCCGAGACAGTAATCGATTTCCCCGGGCCCGAATTGAGGTATTCCTGCTACTAATATCGTGTGCATGGTGTACGACAGAACGTGAAGCTGAGGGCCCGAGGTCAAAGCTCCCCTTAACTCCTTCAAAACAAATCCTAGATAAGACGGTCCAAGTAACGACGTCATCTTAGATAGCGTATCTCGCGCCATATCTCGGGATTCCAATGCCTTGCTTCGAAGGATTTGGCAAATGTCCGTAAGAACGCCGGGTAGTTTTTGGTTCAACGATTCTTCGGGAAGAATTTTGAGAACCTTGACAAGGATGATGCCGACAGGAACACGCGAGCTAACGGTTGCCTCATCCTTTTCGTGCATATAGTTCAGAAGTGATGGCAAGATATTAGACAGAACATCTTCGTTGAATTTTTCAATAGCGGGTAGCGTTCTAGAGAGATGCGACTTGCGACGTGACGGATCATCGACATCCATCCGCTCAGCATTCTTCTCTAATGCCGCAGATGTGAGAGTGTCAACAAATTTTCCAAGTAGTCTGATGACTTGTTTCTGGGCTTCAGGCTTTGACTCAACGTATCCAATATAACGACGCAATATGGCCCGATATTGAGGCCACTCCAGACAAAAGGCCAGATCCGATATGGTGGTTGCTGCCTGAGCACCTACACCGTGATCATCGCCCTCATCTGTGCGGTTGAAGATGAAATGCTCTAGAAGGGGCACGAGGAAATGTGCTACATGCTTACTGCTCAAAGCGGTGTGGACACTGACCTTAGAGAGCAATTGCAATGCTCGCATCTGTCTGAGCGGAGCAGGATTCAAAATATTGCTGAATAAGCTAGGATCAGAATCTTTCTCATCCGGCAAAGGGTTGAGGGCCACAAGATCAGACACGGGGCTCCACGATGGCATTCGAGAAACAAGGTGTCCCATCACCCTCATTGATTCTCGTCGAACAGTTTCAGATAATTCCTTGGCGTTAGAGTAAAGTGACTGTAGAACAACAGTAGAAAGAAGCTCAACAAATTTGGCATTTTCGGCATCCGGCAAAGCGGCGACGGCATCGATGAAAGTGCAAAGACCATCTGCAGAATTCGCCGATAGCACACCATATTCTTCATCGTGTTTTAGGTAGAACACGAAATTGTGTACCAATGGTTGCCAGTCCTGCAATGTGAATGGAGTGTCCCTGGGTTTTGATATGGTTTGGAATGCCTTCAGGCGCCTATCATAATCGGGCTCATCAACACGGTTGGGTCGGAACGCGTTCAGATCTGTGCAGAGCTCAGGAGTTGAAGATGACCTGCTTTTTCTGCGTAGCAAAACAGCTAGGATGCTTGAGAGAGTGTCGCGGCTTGATCTATCGCGGAAGAAGCTGTACAGCGAAGCGATTGCTGAATATATCCTATCCAGCATGCTCTGTTCGTATTCCATTCCTTCTAAAGCAAGAAATCCCTCCAGCATGAGGAGGATCGCGCTTTTGGTTTTAGGGCTGACTGCTTTTGATGGTTGGTCCAACAGAAATACCGCAACGTCGATCAGAGTTCCAACGCGGTGAGACTGCTGAACCATTGGCGACAGCTCAACCACAGTCTCGACGCATGCAAGGAGAAGATCTTTTCCTAAGTTTTCTTCCACCTTGAGTACTTGGCCGACCGTTTCCAGGGTCAAGTTGACATTGGGTCTAATGAGTTCCTCCGCAATCAACTCGTTGAATTCACACTCTGTAGCCGGTAGCTGAGAGAGTCTGATCAAGTTGCGTAGAATACCCAAAGAAAATATTCGAACGTCGTCCTTAGCCTTAGCCTTAGCTACTAGCTCCATTAACTTTGGGATGATCTTGTCATCAACAGTAAAGAACAATGCAGTTTTCGGCAACTGTGAAATCGTTGAAAGCAGTTGGAGAATTCCAGATATTCCCTGCGTATTCTCAACGGCGAACTTCTCGAGGCGTGGGTTAACTACTTCCTTGATCAAAATTTCCCGGTAAGGATTCCAATCAAAGCCAAGGGCATTTTGAAGCAATGAGATTACACACTTTAGCGAAGTAGTGCGAACAGTTCGAAGCAGTGAGATCTGCGTTGCCTCTTCTTCAAATTCGCTTTCCTCGTTGGCATCACCTTGTAACTTTCGACAGGACGACACCAAGCAGTACAATGTAGCTGGCAGGATGCGATCCATATAATTCGTCACGCTGTTTCCAAGCTCATTAATCATGGCTTCCATCATGTTCAGAAAGCCGACCTGTTTCCGGATGGGCATCAGCTCTCGTTGGAAGATGTCGTTTGACAGCACGCTTTTTCCTGCTGTGTGTAGATTACGAAGGTTTCCGAGCGAGATGTCCAAAAAGCTCCCCATATCTTCGACAGTAAGCTGCCTCAATACAGCAAGGCGATTAGCCTGGAGGCCATATCGACCACTTGCAATGCCTTTCTTGGAAATCGTCCGTCCGTACAAGAGCCTAAGCAAAACGGGCATAGCCTCATCCCGGTGCTCGGGTTGAATTTGGTTATCCCCTTGGAAGAGCACAGTGAGTTCGTTTTTGAATCGCGCTTCATCTAATAGGTATTCCAAATTCTCCTGATATGGCTTTACTCCCTCTTGCTTCCACGTCAAAATAGCTTTGAGGGCGGACTTCTGTACCTCAATGTCACCGTTTGACAGCAGTACGAGGAGGGCATCGTAAACTTGCTGGCTTTGGAAGAGGACTTTAGGGTTTGTAAAGTGAGCGAATACGTTGATCAAAGCTTTCTTGTCAAAAAGAGACCATGATCTGTCCACCTCTTTGTCACTTAATTCTTCTTGGATCTCATCTTCCTCTAATGTTGAATTCCACGAAAGAAAAATAGGGACAAGCTTTCGTGATCTCTTTTCTGCAAGCGCCGGTGCGGCTAAGAAGACTTTGAGAGCTTGTGATCGCGCGTTAGAAGGTGCTTCTGGTACCATCTCTTGATCCTTTTCAAAAGACTCCGAGATGACATCGGACGCGTTGCTGATTACATGCTCCGCATCCTCAGCTTTGTTATGAAGGCTTGAGAAATTTCTGCATTCAAAATCAGTATGGCCAAAGTTTGGACGAGGAGCCCCTTCTTTCGAGGGGCCCTCCCAACGTTTTGACGGTACTTTGATCCAACTGAAAGCGATGTCGCAGACGATTTCGTCCCCAGGTTTCGTTTGCCCAACTTGTCGTAAGGCCTCGACTGCAGAATCCCAGATAGGAGTCACTCTTACAGTCATCATTCCAAAGAGAAATGAAGGAATCGCATGACGAAGCCAGGACTTTTCGCTCAGATTAGGATATGCAATTGCAAGGTTACGCATATGCATCGACAAGGCACGAGCATTTTGAAGGTCTACAGGTGTTTCCTCGGTTTGTATCACAAGCGCAAGAGAGCCTGCTTCGTCCGGCGCCGACTCGAGCCTGCTGAGAAGACGCAAGGAGGCTAATCGATGATCGTGGGATGGCATTGATAAGCTTTGTACAAGACACTGCAGAAACGGCTCGAGCTCCCCTTCATGACCGACACTTTCCGAGCTTTGAGACTGGGGACTCTGGCCCTGGCCGTTGCTATTCATCGTCTCATATTCGAGCATCGCTTCTAAGAACCCTGTCAAACGATAATACCTGGGTGTGGCTGCTCTGAGTAAAGGACCTAGAGAACGGTCAAGCTGTCCGGATGCCTTGCTCATTCGAAGATAGGCGGAAAACCCCTGAGTGACAATGAAGCGGGCTTCCTCGGTGAGCGGTGATTGCGACGGTCTTAAAGCAAGTTTCAGTTTCCTCAATAGTACGTCTGCAATAGGCCCGATCGTCGACGGCCGTATAGTCGTCACCTCCAGAAGGCGCAATAGGGCAGAGTACTTGGGTAAGCATTTGTGACGCCAGGTCTTTGGGTCTTTGTCGTAGGCGCCCGACGCACCCCGTTCGGGAAAGGGGGAGATCTCTAGTCGCTCAAATTTAGTAACAATCTGGTCTGCCACGACTGCGGCAAGGAGAATGTGTCTGTGTCTCCAACAGAGGGTAAAGCTCGAGATTCAATCATGCGCGGCAGAAAGACGCAGAGCATATCTTCATTTGAACCTTGCGACCAGTGTTGAACCACGAATCTACCATCCAGTTAGTGTATCCGCTGTGTGCGTGTGGTACAAGGTCATAGCTTACTTCTGAAATGACTTGAGGAATACGCTACGGAAACGCGTGGAGTCCAAGTCGGAGAAATATGAGCAGTATGGTATAAACCAACCGATCAATGATTCGCTCGTCATTACAGCAGTAAACTGAGTGATTTGCGGAATCAAAATATCCATCGGTGCTTGCCGCCAAACTATTGCTGTATTGACTAGTAGCTGCTGCCATATAGCTGTTGATTCGGCTGAGTCTATAGCCTTTGAGTTCTTCGAGATGGGCTCCAGGCACTGCTGTAGACTTTCTAGGATGAGCTGCCAGTCAACTATACGAGTTCCCTTCCTAACTCCGGATATTATTCCCAGGCACCTAATGTAGAGGATGTTGCGCAGAGGGATCTCGACGCGAGTTTCGTCGCTAGTGGCTGCTTCCACAATCGCTTTCGGAATTGAGGCGAATGTCTCGGAGGTGGTGTGGTGTACCAAGCTGATAAGTATACCACAAACGACCTCGGACCAATTTATAGGCTCCAGTGACAAACACTGGTCGTCTGGTACAGAGAGGATGAGGGCTTTAATCATATCAGGCCCCGTTGTATGTATGCCACGGCCCTGGCCTTTCGCTGCCTCAGCGAACATGGACATGAGACCATGGTAATATAATTCTAGGTTGCGATTGTCTCGACTGGAGATGAAGTCATCCCGGACATGTTCGATGAATGGGATCAAAGATTTCTCCTTATTTGCCGGCGCCGCAGCTTTCTTGACCAAGAAGCTCAATGCCTCGGCTGCGAATCGCGTAATATGAGCAGGGCTCCGCGCCTTTCCTAACAACGGTGCAAGCAAATCGTAGGTAGGTCGCAAGTCTGGAACAATGAGTTTCGAGAGGTACTTGAAAAGGAAAGCGAGACAAGCGAATGTCCACTCCACTACAGCGGCGTCTTGGGGACGGCTGGCGACTTGGATGATGAGAGACAGAGCTCTTGGGTAGTATTTCTCGAAGCGCGTGCCCAGATCGTGTGCGAAGGCAGTTAGCAGATCGAACAAGGGCTCGAGCGACTCCATGTCCTGCATAGAGATGTATTTCTCGAGTAGCTCCATGATGCGCCCCTCGAAGTGCAGTATTTGCGGTAGGCTGTCGCAAAGAGGCTGCAACTCCCTCTTGAAAGAGGTGAAGCCCTTGGAAAGGTTGAGCTCGGCCCATTTCTCCAGGCCATTTCTGAGGTACGAAGTGGTGGCTTCGAGGTCTTCGGCTTCGAGATCATGGCGGCGGACTCTTCGCAGGGGATCGAGGGAATGGAGCTTGGATATCTTGGTCGAGAAGGACTCCCATCGATGGTTCTTCTGATGGGGAGTGCCCCTAGTCTTGCCCTTCCGGGACTTGAAAACACGCCCGGATATTGTTGAGGGCATCTTGACTTGCCCCCCGAGGTGCGGTGTAGCCGGTGTGTTGGTGGCTCTTTTGTTACCAGAGAAGGTCAGTCAGAGAGTGCATACCGCAGAAAGCCTACAGGAGACGGCGATGCTTGGCCCCACCATTGAAATCGCATCTGCGCCAGTCCCCCGAATCTTGAACTTTTTTTGAGCTCGGGAGCGCTAATGCACGCGGATAAGAGTCGATAAGCTAGATAAGAGCTCTGCATTGCCTAGATAACAAGTATCAGTCTCGCCGACCCACTTCTGCACTTCGCGCTTGCCCCAATGCTACCGTAGCTAGGGTACCTGCCTACAACTAGACTTCACAGCAAGTCCCATTGACACAGCTCTCCAGGGTATCGCCTTGTACCTTCAACCTTCCAAGTTTATTTAACATCAACTCAGATTGCTTGTTTCGGTCTCCTCTTCTCCATTATTTTTTCTTCTGAGAGGACCTTCAGCTTCCCATCGCGAGCTATGGCGGCCAAAGTGTAAGTTCTTGTCATCATCGGCGACTGGCAAGCGCGTGCAGTGTACTAACTGCTACTAAACAGCATTGTACTAGGCGGCGTGGATGGCAAGCTGCAAGATGCGTTCAAGAAGCTGGAAACATTACATAAGAAGCAGAACTTCGCCTTTGCCATTGTCACTAGCAATCTCTTCGCCGCCGGCCAGGATGACGAGGCTCTCCACGAGCTTCTGAACGGCACGATCCGTGTGCCTCTCACAACGTACTTCACTGTTGGCACAACACCACTACCCCAATCCGTAGTCGAGCGCATCGAAAAAGACGAAGATGTAAGATCTGAGTTCCGCCGGTCGCAACATCGCTGCCCACGTCAATTGCTAATCGGTGCTTCTATAGATATGTGAAAATCTCCACTACCTCGGAAAGCGCAGCACGACGAAGACATCGGACGGGATACGCATCGTCACCCTAGGCGGAGTTTTGGATGCGTCGATAGTCGCTGGTCAATCCCAAGATCAACACCTTCCATTTCATACCGTCAATGATGCGAAAGCCTTACGAGGCGCGAACTCCGCGGATATTCTCCTCACCACCTCATGGCCCACGTCTGTCGCAACCAATTCCAATGTGCCTCTTGCGCCAGAAAACAAGGACGCCATCCCGGCTTCAGAAGAAATAGCAGAGTTGTGCGCCACATTGAAACCACGGTATCACTTCTCGGCATCTCCCACCGCTTTCTTCTACGAGCGCGAACCATTCTTGCATCCGCCCACCGATAATGAGTCTGATAGTAAGGCGGTCACACGATTCATCTCACTTGCGCCTTTCGGCAATTCATCCAAAGCCAAGGCGCTTTATGCTTTCAACATCACGCCTGGGGAGTCTATCACTTCTGTTCCCACTGGGTATACCCCTTCGCCATTCCTCTCGCACACAAGAAAGCGCGCTGCGCCAGATAACGATGGCCAGTTCAACAGGTTCGACAACGGTCATGACGACGCGGAGGTGGTCGGCACAAGAAGGCCAAGCGAGAACCTCCCCCAGGCCCAGACCGCTGCTTCTTTTGTCTTAGTAACGTGGAGGTCGACACGCACATGATTTGCTCCATCGGCTCAGAGGCATATGTGACTACCGCCAAAGGCCCCTTAACCGGTCCAAATCATTTTGTCTCATCTGGCCTCTCCTTCCCCTGCCACCAATTGATTATCCCATTGTCTCACGAGCCGACATTCCAGGCCATGGGAGAAGATGCTGACAAAACTTACAAGGATATGACCCGGTTCAAGGAGGCTATGCAGGCCATGGTAGCTTCAAAATCAAAGTACACCCTTGGCGCAGTAACTTGGGAAATCAGTCGTCAAAGGGGCATTCATATCCATTGGCAGTTCTTACCTGTTTCGCATCACCTGATTCACAAAGGTCTTGTTGAGGCTGCTTTCAAAGTCGAGGCTGAAAACCAGAAGTATCCCACTTTTCAGGAAGAAAATCTAGGACCCGCTGTCAACGAACCGAGTGATTTCTTCCGTGTGTGGATTTGGTCTGATGATGGAGATACCGGAATTCAGAGCAAGGAGCTAGTTATGCGACTAGACGACAGTTTCCGGTTCGATCTCCAATTCGGCCGTCGAGTTATGGCGAAACTCCTCGGTCTCGAAGCCCGACTTTCATGGCGGGATGTTGTTCAATCCACCGCGGAGGAGGCTGAGGACGTGGAGAAATTCAAAGCGACTTTCAAGCCTTGGGACTTCAGTCTCGAGGAATAAATGATTCTTTTTTGCATGGTTGCATTGGCGTTGTTGGTTCGGAAAACTTTGAGATACCCGCATAATCGGACCTGCATTTTCGGAGTTCCTATGGGGATATGTCGCTGGCGCTGCGATGCTTCAATCTATGGTGGTACAATATCCGCCATATCTGTACATTTACCTGCATCTGATCGATTGCTCGATTTGAACAAAGTTGAAGAGGCATCATTATCCAATCTATAGACTATCAGGTCGAGCTTGAAAATGACGAAACGTCTTCTGCATCGTTACAAGAACATCATTTCGCATATCAATCACAGATACTTCTACATTTGGCTTTGATGCTCAACGCCTTCGTCTATAGTTAGCTAGATTCAATATATCTCGTCATGCTCTAGTTTGTCTGCTTCCTCCTTGAATATCTTTCGTAACCAGCGTTGATGCCACCAGGCTAGCGCCGTGATTATACTTATCAGGCCAACGGATGTGCTGCCAGTCGTCGTCCACCACGCCTCGGCGACTTCGATAGCTTTCTGGCTATTAGTACTTATTGGGAAGTAGACTTCTGGGCCGTTTAGGTACGGCCAGTATGTCGCGGGCACCTGAAGAGAGCAATCAGTATGCCTTTAAAAAAAACATGTCGAATGTGCCTCATATAATGCTCATCGCAAGAGATCTGCACTGCTGCCTACAGTACAGAAAACAATAGGGGAGGGGCGGCCGCGATCAACTTGTTGAGAATATATTCAGACAGGGATAGAACTCACCGAGCAGAAACAATTCCTAAACACCCCGAGCAACTGTAACAATGTCCCGCCCACGGCAGTGAAGATGGCGAACCCGCCGACGAAAACTTGTCCATACCAGCAGAAACGCTTCGCTATGGGCACCGTCTCAGACCATCGGGTGCCGTATCTCACGCGCAAGCGCGCCGCTAGGGCCCATAGGATCATCTCGCATACCTGACTGATGGCGTAGATGAGGTACACCAGGCTGCGACACTGTTTGGTTGGTTATTAACGACCTATCTTCGCACAAATTCCAAAAAGCGAGTCAAGACTTACCGAAAGCCCAGCCCTCGGCGTATGATACGACAAAACAAACGCCAACGCAGTCGGTGCCAGGATGAGAAACAGCGAACTAATAGCAACATACGCACAATCCTGCGCATTCAGCGTAAGCTGTCTTCTCAATTTCACCGGCCCTATCCCCTTGCCAAGCCGATGTATAGTCATCGAGGCCTCGTACTCGTTCACAGCCTCTTGTACCCACTGCCGCTTATTCAACCCCCGTTTCCAGAGCTTGACGGTGCAGAATCGGCCCTCGAAGGCGAGTTCCATGGGGTTATACCCTTCGATCAGACGCAGGAGTTTGGCGGGGGTTTATACGTTTTCGCTTTCTGGATGCGGGATTTGAGGAAGCTGGTTCCGTATTTATCTAGTAATGCGGTGTTGGCGCCGTCGTAGACGATGCCCTCGAGGGTGCTGGGGCTGTTGGCGGCGAGCATTGCGCAGGCTATTATTGCTAGATAGGGGATCACCATCCACCCTGCTCAGAGAGACTTGTGAGTATTGCAATTTTTCTTGTGTGGTGTCATGGATTGAAAATGGTTATACTTACACATGCCGAAAGCTAGAGCATGAGCGGTATCGTTGTCGCCCAGGTTAGACTCGCTGTCGATGACGGTATAAATGAAACCACCAACGAAGAACAAGATTGAAGATCCAACCGTCGAGCCAAAGCTACATCATTGATGTGTAAGCAAAATAGAATAGACGTGGCAGATCAAACAAGCCAATTCACCTCGCCTGGGAATTAAGCAAAGCCTTGAGCTTGACAGGCAACGAAACAACCTCCTTAACACTTCCATCAGGATCAAGCCCAATAGCCTCATACTCATTCACCATAGTCATGATGCGTTTCCAGATACTATTATGCACGACCCGATGGTGCTGCGTCTCGTCCATCTTATCTTTGTCAGATATCCCAAATCCTAATCCATTCTCCCTGTCCGCGCCTCCCCCTCTTCCCCTATCCTCGACAGACTCTGAATCCCCCCTCTCACGCACCGCCATGCAAATATTCCCACAAACAACAGCAAGCAACAGCTGCGCACGAAGCCCCATAGGTATCTTCGGCGGAACTCCCTTCGGCGGAGCCAAGAACTCCAAAACCTTCCTATCAAGCGCATACTCATAGACAGCGCTCAGCAACATCGGTCCCGCAAAAGCGAAGCAAATAGACAGCCACACGACGGTATCAAGTAACATGAGGAGCAAAGCTCCGAGGAGTCGGACCCAGTACGTCGCGAGCCCGACGACGGTGCGCGGATGCGCTCTGAAGACGATATCTGGAATCCCGAGTTTTCACGTCCGCGGGACGTTGGTGCAGAAGGCGAGGCAGGGCACGATGAATTGCACGAGGGGCCGACCCATTGCTGCAGGACGTGAAGTGGGAAATTTCCCAGCCTGGGCAGGTGTTTGTGCACCAGGTGTATATTACTGTTCTCTGTCAGATATTAACCAACAGCTTAATCAAGAGACACCAATACTCATATGGAGGCAGAAATGAAATCAGTCATATTCCCAACATTAAAAAGGCAGACATGTATGTGGGTTAGTATGCTAGCATAAGTCTCTCATTGGGAAACAAAAACGTGTAAAATAAAAATAAAAACGAGATCTTCATAAAATACTAGAATTACATACCACTCACAACCGGCGCACCGCTCCTATCCCCATTGAACTCAGCGCCACACGGGAAAGCGCCCATCTGCGCCGCATACTCCAGATCCTCAACAGAGACCCGCCGATCAATAAACGACGGACTAGCATACGAGAGGTTCCTATCTTGATATGTAAGCGACTCGCTTACAGCCAAAAAACAGCAATGCTCAAAGTCCTGGCCCCCGAGGCCGACGGGCCGCGAGTTAGAGCGGGGCGAATCGGAGATCAGGCCGGCGAGCTGCCGGGAAGAAGCTCGCGGCGGTGAGAGCCATGGTATCGCGGTATTGGATACGGATGAGAGTTACGAGTGGAAGTACAAATACCTATTTCTGCAGATCTGTTTCATTCGTACATCACCCGACGTAGCAATGACCCAAGGAACAGGCAAAGGAGAAGGGAGAGGAACATTGGTATTCTACATGAAAATGCGATGCCACTAGCCAGAAAGCTGGTTATCTCGTGTATCACCGACGACGTACATGACATGCATCACTTAGTATGTCTACATACATCCACACCTCACCGCGCGGGGGCACCACCACGACCTATTGACGTTCGTACCTAACCTATCTACCTATATAAGAGACCCGGCCTCCTACACAACGCTAGGTCTCATACCACAGGCAGCCTGCTCAAGTGGACGCCCTATGGGAAGCTATTCTCGATGTAACGACCACTTTGGTGTTTTTCAGCCCGCACCCCGACCTGCAGCTTTGCCTTTTTCGGCTCCGAAATAGGAAAACAGATACCGATTTCTCAACCGACATGGGCAGATAAAGGCTAAGCGAGTGAAGTGAGTAAGTAGTTAGCATACGTATTTACTGAGCAGCGAACCATAGGAGAACTATCCACGTCCAACGCCCCATATCCCTCAGCTATTACTTACTTCCTTGCTTGCTTGCCATCTTCTTCAGCAATCCACCCTTCCAGAGAACTTCGTCGTACCCCCTACGTTGAGATTCGAGATGATGATAAAAAAATGATACAATTCTGAGTTGGACCGGTGCAGCTATCTATGCGGCGTGGTTACGTACATCAGAAAATGCAGGTACGCGATAGGAGCAGAATAGAGCTTGGCTACAAGCCACCTGTATTACCATTCGTTAACTCCCAGATATGCGGAACTCGGCACAGAGATAAGATAGGCAGTCAGGAAAACGAGACTACTGTGCATATAAAGAAAGCGCTCAGCTCCGGCTTCGAGGGCACAAGTAAACGCCTACCCGGTAGGATGCAGTCAAGGGTACCTAGGTACATACCTAGTAGCGTTTTAGAGGGACGTTAACATGGTCAGGTGATGTTACCTCGATGGGGGCAACGCTATATTCAGTCCACGGCGTTAACGACAAGACATCATCACATTCGGGTTCGCGTAGCGTGTCCTCTCAACAAGTCTATTAATTAAGAAGAAAATTGATCTTTAATTTGCATACAAGGGGTATCTCTCCCGAACAAGATATTCCTTCTACGGGCTTTGATCAAAAGTTGCCAAAAAGGACACATTATTCCCCAGCGACGTGATTATTAACATGATTATTCGCATGCCCCATCCCCCAATTAACCCAGTCCGAAAAGAACGAACCCTGAATCCTCACCTTGCCCTTCACACAGTCCGCCATAGACTGCGCATACACCATATTAATGCGGAAGATATTCTCGGGGTCCGCGGCATATAAATTCGACGCAACCAACAAACTCGCCGTAGACGCAGCCTTGGCGAACGCATGCGACATGTCCTTCGCCGCCTCCTCCTGGATCTTCTGTAACAGCGCGATCTGCGCCTCGGCGTCGACCCGTGTATCTATATCCTTGCTTCGCGTCTTTTTCGACGCCTTCGAGAACTCGGTGAGGATATTCATTGCTTTATTGGCAAGGGGTTTGGCGGTCGTTGTCCGCACGAGTTCCAAAAGTGGCAGCAGGAGGTTGAAGGCTAGAGGATTCGTGGCTTCTTGCTTGACGAATATGCTAAGCAGGTCTAGCACTCTATGCTTGAAGAGCACAACAGACTCTTTGGCGTCCCTCTTCTCGTTCTTCCGTTTCGTGTTCTTGATCTGGTGCTTGAAGACATCAACGAGCTTCTCGTCTAATGCCATCATCTCCGAGTCCGTCATGTCTGAATCGTCATCGGACGACTCCGCATCTTGGTCCTTGTCAAGACGGTGGCTATTAAGGACTTTGGCGAGAGCATCATCAAGCGCAGTCAGGTCGGCGTCTTCAGTCTCACGATCTTCTCCGTCTTTCTCTTCATCGTCGTCTTGCTCTTCCTTATCGTCTCCGTCCGATGTTGCATCAGCCTCGTTGAGTGTCACGAATTCCACGTCGAGCCAATTTCAGATATTTCATCTTCATCAGACTCCGCGTCATCACTACCGGAATCAGAATCTGCCATGTCTTCCATCTCGGCATCTTCATTGTTCTCGAATAGCGCCTGGTAGCCCCTTGAGTTTTCTTCGGCAACCAAGGGTTCTAGGAGAAGCTGAAGAGCTTCAGATGATATTTGTGATGCGAACGCATCAAATACCTGCTCGCTGATCTGACGTAGCATCGGAGATTGTCGCGGGATCAAAGCAAAAAGAATCTCTACAAGAAGCTCGGACGCTCCGGCCTCCTTGCTCTTCATTTTCTCGGAACAGGCTTCGATATCTTCGAGGATGCCGAGAGCATCGGGTGCACCATTGTACAGTTGTAGAAGAGTAGCTGCATAGAGTAATGCGAGACCGGTTGGCAGATTGCCAGAGCTGTCGCCCGATTTACTGGGCGACTTAAGAAGTTTCGCCATGGCTTTCAACGCCTCCTTGCGCTTAATCTCGATTTCATCGCTCATGGCCACAGCTGTCGGCTTCACGGATCTCACAGCATCACATAGATATTCCGTGTTCTGATGCTGCTTAGCCACTTTGGAGAAAGCTGAGGCGATTCGGTTGCGGAATATCTCTCTTGTTTTCTCCGAAAGCTGCGGAGTGAAGTCTTCCTGTAACGAATATGCGCACGATGTCATTTCCTTGATACCGATCTCTAGGGCGCTTTTGCTATCGGCATCGTTAGGATCTGTGGCGGACATTTTCGCTTGGATGGTCATCTTAAAAATGTAGTCCGCATAGGCTTGTCGCAGCTTTTCAGCATCCTCAGGCGCACTAAGCCAGTTAGGACAGATACACAAATGGGGCCACGGGAATTTCTCACTCTTTTAGATTCGTTACGGGTTCACGAAGAAGCTTGAGCACCTTTTTGGAATTGCCAGGAGTTACCCATTGCAGCAGGTTCTCAATTATCTTGGAAGCGGTACGCTGGTCGAAATCATAAAGCCCATATTTCCCAATGAGCTCTTTCAAGACGACCACCAATAGCTCTGGATGTGTTTCGACGGCTTTCTCTATTGACTGTAGTGTCTTTAAAGCTGCGCGGTGAAGATATCGGTCTTCTTTAGCCGCCTGGTTGATCAAACACTTCATCAAGTTGCGCGTGAAAAGTTCCTTGACCAATGCCTTGTCCGCTGAAGCTAAGCCTTGTATGTATTTCTGAAATAGCATGAAGCCGCGGAACTTCTGACCGTCTGACGCATTCTTGGAGAACAATCCATCTGGAGTTTGGTGATTAGTTTGAATACCACCAAGTCATATGCATATAGTAAATGTGGGTGGGACACTTACCGTCAATGACGGTTGTCCAGAAGAGCTTGACTTGGTCTTTCGTAGCTTTCTTGTCTGTAGCACTCGATTCTAGTAGAGTCGCCAGAATTAGGTCCCAGACGAAATGTAGCTGTGCTGTCCAATTGCTCTGCTTCAGCTTAGGTACTGTGGCATCCTCGCCATTGTCGTTTGCCACGTTCTCTTTGAGTACACGGGCCACTTCTGGCAGAGAGGCCGGGCTGAGAGGATCAGCCCAGGGCTTCGCTGGGAGCCTGATACCTGGATAGCAGCTTCGAGCTCGCAGCCAAATGCCGACGCCCTCGGCAGTCTTCCCCAGGCCTTGGTCGGAGAATCCCCGAAGTGCGGTCTCCGCTCGTTCTTGTCCCATCTGCGGAAGGCACTCCACTATGACCCAACCGCAGTGTGACCGGATCCAGACCTTCTTCTGAGCCATGTCCAGCAGCAACTCCAGTAACCTGGGCCATCGTGTGCCTTCTGCGAACAAAATCTTGGCTTCCACGAAGCATTGTATGCCAAACAGTCTGCCGAAGAAATAATCTCTTTCTTCCTGGCCGGGGACGTTGCCTCCAGCAGTTGTCGCATCAATGAGGATATTCAGGACCTTGTCAAATGTGAGGCCAGGAAACTTGGTGCTGGCTAGGTCGGAAGGCCCGAACAGCTGGCGCAGAATCTCGGTGATGACAAGGCTGAATCCCAGGCGTGAGGCATTACGGGAGCTGGCGAGGCCACGGAATAATCTCTTCTCGAGGTGTCTTCTCAGAGCGGGCTCTGTACCGGCAAGCAGGCCTGTGATCAAGGCATCGGCAGCGGCGAGACGCTCGTCATTGTCGAGGCTTCCAAGAAGATCATATATCTTGGCTTCGCGTTTACGGGTCTCGCCGGTCAGTTCTTCTGCAAAGGGCGATTTGTCGAGCTCGAGGGCAGTTGTCAATTGGGGACCATTGGTAGCAGGCTCCTCGGTTTTGGAGCGTTTCTGGGATGGTTGGCCGTTGGCGGCACCAGCCTTGTTGGCACCTCGCTTGCGCTTTCCTCCCATCTTGTAGTACAATTGGGGAAATGAAGCAGCGATTTAAAAACTGGAAGAATGCTCAGATCATCTCATCAAGCTTGCAGCATGAAATGCGTCACTAGCGTCCCAACCTATCTGAACAAGCAATGCGCTGTCGAGGGGCACCTTTTTTTCTTTCTGCCTGGCAGTATTGTACAGGCTCAGCTCACCGCCTTCATTGAAAAATAGGCGGTGAGAGCTAGGTACGTATTTACATATGTCCCCACTCTAGTGCAGCTTGAGTGGAGGTTCTAGAAGGATTCTAGAAGGGCTATCACCCAGGGTTTATTAGGTACATACAGTACCAATACTAAGGAATAATTTTGCAACCCCGGCAGCACTGATAAGCCACGCGAGACATCGTAGTGGAATCATCAGCAGCGTCGTGATTTATAGGAAAGGCTTACAACGAGACGGGTCAGCCAACGGGATAAGTAAAGAAAAAAATTCCTACGTATGCTACGATGTTTCCTATGTATCTAATCATTTCTTACTTCAGCAATCGATCAAAAGATACACCTACTCCTTGAAACTATATAAGAGCAGCCCTAACGAACAACAACTTCATTGTTCACGAAAGCCTTTCCAAACCGAGGGCGAAGTATGCGTTTGCTTCAGGTGTATTACTGTACAGAGGTGAAGAAGAGGTGGCCGGGTTAGGATCGGGCCTGGCTATAGCCGTAAAAGGAGCCCTTTGGTTTCTGCTCAGTATAGTTTTGTGACGTAATCCGAGTGCAATTTCTGCTGTGCCTAATGTCATCGTTAGCCCCATCGTTCACAGCCCCCTCTCGGTCAATAGAATATCTCTTGGTCGATAGAAAAGAAAACCTAAAGCGACGTCTCAGGCCGATTTCAAGTCTCGTCGCTTGTTCACTGCCCAACGCACCACCACGTCTCTATCATCACACTAATTCTCCCACGCCTTCATACCCATTGCGCCCGTCTGCACCGCGCCCTCTTCGTTCCGCCGGCCCGGCCGCCGCTATGGCCGTCGAGTTTCCGGATACTGCGGGAACTAACCCTCCGTGCTCCGAGCCACCCTGCTCCACGGAACGAGGCCGCTCGAGCGAGGCGGAGCCGGGGCAGATGACGGGGAGGGCAGGAAAGGACGCCGGAGGGAACTGGCAGATTGGATAAACACATTAGCCCGTAAACAGCATAAGGCAGCAGCACCTCTACTTATCGTCCCATCTTCCAGTCGAGGTATCTCAGTGCCGTATCTGGTGCAATACGGCCCTCACGCGGACACTAGCGGACACGCGTTGCATGACGTAGAAAACGAAGCAAACCGGACGCGGAACGCGCGCGTTCCCACCTGATACACCAGTCGGCGGGCGTTGTCGCACAGGTCCGCCGGCGATACACGGCGAGAGAACGTTATGCTCGGAATACGGTGGCACCTCCCCCGGCTTGCTCGGCAGGTACCCTTCTCGTTGGAATCCACGCACCAGCAAAACCCTCGGCTCGAATAGTAGGGGGGGTGCGAAACGGAGGGCCCGTAAGTTCGCACCAAAGCCCAGTTATCCCAGCTCTCACAGCCCTAACCGCCGCCCGACCCCTCGGGGCGTGTCGGTTGGAGGTTCGGTTCGAAGCCGACCATGATTTGGTTGATTCAGGGTGTGTCTGGCGCGCTATGAGATGCGGTCGGCGAAAGCCCCGCGGCCGCCGCAGCGCCACGGGACTTTTTCACCACCCACTGTGCCAAACTTTAGATTTGCGGGGATACGAGGGTCTGAAGTGGCGAGAGTGGTGAAATATGAAAATTCTAGAATAGTATTGACCAACTATAAAGTCGAGAGGCCTCCCACACCCTTCCCGTGGCACGCTAAGATAAAAAAATAAAGTGTGCTGAGAACTTCAGAGCCAAGGACGTTGCCTGTTTCCCGCAGCAGTATATTGTAAAGGTTCCCTTCTTACTTAATTGCACCTGCTAGCTGCAGCCTGTCGACGATATCGAGGTGGCCACCTTTGGCAGCCGCTTGTAATGCAGTCTGGCCATACCAATCCCTAGTATTTACTTCGGCTCCAACAGCCAGCAGCCTCTCGACGATATTAAGGTGGCCACTTTCAGCAGCCGCTTGTAATGCAGTTTGACCACCCGAAGCCTTAGCATTTACTTCGGCTCCAACAGCCAGCAGCCTCTC